>OY482671.1:75808340-76098306 GCA_960531455.1 Urophora cardui | reverse complement strand
TAATAATAATAATAATAATAATAATAATAATAATAATAATAATAATAATAATAATAATAATAATAATAATAATAATAATAATAATAATAATAATAATAATAATAATAATAATAATAATAATAATAATAATAATAATAATAATAATAATAATAATAATAATAATAATAATAATAATAATAATAATAATAATAATAATAATAATAATAATAATAATAATAATAATAATAATAATAATAATAATAATAATAATAATAATAATAATAATAATAATAATAATAATAATAATAATAATAATAATAATAATAATAATAATAATAATAATAATAATAATAATAATAATAATAATAATAATAATAATAATAATAATAATAATAATAATAATAATAATAATAATAATAATAATAATAATAATAATAATAATAATAATAATAATAATAATAATAATAATAATAATAATAATAATAATAATAATAATAATAATAATAATAATAATAATAATAATAATAATAATAATAATAATAATAATAATAATAATAATAATAATAATAATAATAATAATAATAATAATAATAATAATAATAATAATAATAATAATAATAATAATAATAATAATAATAATAATAATAATAATAATAATAATAATAATAATAATAATAATAATAATAATAATAATAATAATAATAATAATAATAATAATAATAATAATAATAATAATAATAATAATAATAATAATAATAATAATAATAATAATAATAATAATAATAATAATAATAATAATAATAATAATAATAATAATAATAATAATAATAATAATAATAATAATAATAATAATAATAATAATAATAATAATAATAATAATAATAATAATAATAATAATAATAATAATAATAATAATAATAATAATAATAATAATAATAATAATAATAATAATAATAATAATAATAATAATAATAATAATAATAATAATAATAATAATAATAATAATAATAATAATAATAATAATAATAATAATAATAATAATAATAATAATAATAATAATAATAATAATAATAATAATAATAATAATAATAATAATAATAATAATAATAATAATAATAATAATAATAATAATAATAATAATAATAATAATAATAATAATAATAATAATAATAATAATAATAATAATAATAATAATAATAATAATAATAATAATAATAATAATAATAATAATAATAATAATAATAATAATAATAATAATAATAATAATAATAATAATAATAATAATAATAATAATAATAATAATAATAATAATAATAATAATAATAATAATAATAATAATAATAATAATAATAATAATAATAATAATAATAATAATAATAATAATAATAATAATAATAATAATAATAATAATAATAATAATAATAATAATAATAATAATAATAATAATAATAATAATAATAATAATAATAATAATAATAATAATAATAATAATAATAATAATAATAATAATAATAATAATAATAATAATAATAATAATAATAATAATAATAATAATAATAATAATAATAATAATAATAATAATAATAATAATAATAATAATAATAATAATAATAATAATAATAATAATAATAATAATAATAATAATAATAATAATAATAATAATAATAATAATAATAATAATAATAATAATAATAATAATAATAATAATAATAATAATAATAATAATAATAATAATAATACTAATAATAATACTAATAATAATAATAATAATAATAATAATAATAATAATAATAATAATAATAATAATAATAATAATAATAATAATAATAATAATAATAATAATAATAATAATAATAATAATAATAATACTAATAATAATAATAATAATAATAATAATAATAATAATAATAATAATAATAATAATAATAATAATAATAATAATAATAATAATAATAATAATAATAATAATAATAATAATAATAATAATAATAATAATAATAATAATAATAATAATAATAATAATAATAATAATAATAATAATAATAATAATAATAATAATAATAATAATAATAATAATAATAATAATAATAATAATAATAATAATAATAATAATAATAATAATAATAATAATAATAATAATAATAATAATAATAATAATAATAATAATAATAATAATAATAATAATAATAATAATAATAATAATAATAATAATAATAATAATAATAATAATAATAATAATAATAATAATAATAATAATAATAATAATAATAATAATAATAATAATAATAATAATAATAATAATAATAATAATAATAATAATAATAATAATAATAATAATAATAATAATAATAATAATAATAATAATAATAATAATAATAATAATAATAATAATAATAATAATAATAATAATAATAATAATAATAATAATAATAATAATAATAATAATAATAATAATAATAATAATAATAATAATAATAATAATAATAATAATAATAATAATAATAATAATAATAATAATAATAATAATAATAATAATAATAATAATAATAATAATAATAATAATAATAATAATAATAATAATAATAATAATAATAATAATAATAATAATAATAATAATAATAATAATAATAATAATAATAATAATAATAATAATAATAATAATAATAATAATAATAATAATAATAATAATAATAATAATAATAATAATAATAATAATAATAATAATAATAATAATAATAATAATAATAATAATAATAATAATAATAATAATAATAATAATAATAATAATAATAATAATAATAATAATAATAATAATAATAATAATAATAATAATAATAATAATAATAATAATAATAATAATAATAATAATAATAATAATAATAATAATAATAATAATAATAATAATAATAATAATAATAATAATAATAATAATAATAATAATAATAATAATAATAATAATAATAATAATAATAATAATAATAATAATAATAATAATAATAATAATAATAATAATAATAATAATAATAATAATAATAATAATAATAATAATAATAATAATAATAATAATAATAATAATAATAATAATAATAATAATAATAATAATAATAATAATAATAATAATAATAATAATAATAATAATAATAATAATAATAATAATAATAATAATAATAATAATAATAATAATAATAATAATAATAATAATAATAATAATAATAATAATAATAATAATAATAATAATAATAATAATAATAATAATAATAATAATAATAATAATAATAATAATAATAATAATAATAATAATAATAATAATAATAATAATAATAATAATAATAATAATAATAATAATAATAATAATAATAATAATAATAATAATAATAATAATAATAATAATAATAATAATAATAATAATAATAATAATAATAATAATAATAATAATAATAATAATAATAATAATAATAATAATAATAATAATAATAATAATAATAATAATAATAATAATAATAATAATAATAATAATAATAATAATAATAATAATAATAATAATAATAATAATAATAATAATAATAATAATAATAATAATAATAATAATAATAATAATAATAATAATAATAATAATAATAATAATAATAATAATAATAATAATAATAATAATAATAATAATAATAATAATAATAATAATAATAATAATAATAATAATAATAATAATAATAATAATAATAATAATAATAATAATAATAATAATAATAATAATAATAATAATAATAATAATAATAATAATAATAATAATAATAATAATAATAATAATAATAATAATAATAATAATAATAATAATAATAATAATAATAATAATAATAATAATAATAATAATAATAATAATAATAATAATAATAATAATAATAATAATAATAATAATAATAATAATAATAATAATAATAATAATAATAATAATAATAATAATAATAATAATAATAATAATAATAATAATAATAATAATAATAATAATAATAATAATAATAATAATAATAATAATAATAATAATAATAATAATAATAATAATAATAATAATAATAATAATAATAATAATAATAATAATAATAATAATAATAATAATAATAATAATAATAATAATAATAATAATAATAATAATAATAATAATAATAATAATAATAATAATAATAATAATAATAATAATAATAATAATAATAATAATAATAATAATAATAATAATAATAATAATAATAATAATAATAATAATAATAATAATAATAATAATAATAATAATAATAATAATAATAATAATAATAATAATAATAATAATAATAATAATAATAATAATAATAATAATAATAATAATAATAATAATAATAATAATAATAATAATAATAATAATAATAATAATAATAATAATAATAATAATAATAATAATAATAATAATAATAATAATAATAATAATAATAATAATAATAATAATAATAATAATAATAATAATAATAATAATAATAATAATAATAATAATAATAATAATAATAATAATAATAATAATAATAATAATAATAATAATAATAATAATAATAATAATAATAATAATAATAATAATAATAATAATAATAATAATAATAATAATAATAATAATAATAATAATAATAATAATAATAATAATAATAATAATAATAATAATAATAATAATAATAATAATAATAATAATAATAATAATAATAATAATAATAATAATAATAATAATAATAATAATAATAATAATAATAATAATAATAATAATAATAATAATAATAATAATAATAATAATAATAATAATAATAATAATAATAATAATAATAATAATAATAATAATAATAATAATAATAATAATAATAATAATAATAATAATAATAATAATAATAATAATAATAATAATAATAATAATAATAATAATAATAATAATAATAATAATAATAATAATAATAATAATAATAATAATAATAATAATAATAATAATAATAATAATAATAATAATAATAATAATAATAATAATAATAATAATAATAATAATAATAATAATAATAATAATAATAATAATAATAATAATAATAATAATAATAATAATAATAATAATAATAATAATAATAATAATAATAATAATAATAATAATAATAATAATAATAATAATAATAATAATAATAATAATAATAATAATAATAATAATAATAATAATAATAATAATAATAATAATAATAATAATAATAATAATAATAATAATAATAATAATAATAATAATAATAATAATAATAATAATAATAATAATAATAATAATAATAATAATAATAATAATAATAATAATAATAATAATAATAATAATAATAATAATAATAATAATAATAATAATAATAATAATAATAATAATAATAATAATAATAATAATAATAATAATAATAATAATAATAATAATAATAATAATAATAATAATAATAATAATAATAATAATAATAATAATAATAATAATAATAATAATAATAATAATAATAATAATAATAATAATAATAATAATAATAATAATAATAATAATAATAATAATAATAATAATAATAATAATAATAATAATAATAATAATAATAATAATAATAATAATAATAATAATAATAATAATAATAATAATAATAATAATAATAATAATAATAATAATAATAATAATAATAATAATAATAATAATAATAATAATAATAATAATAATAATAATAATAATAATAATAATAATAATAATAATAATAATAATAATAATAATAATAATAATAATAATAATAATAATAATAATAATAATAATAATAATAATAATAATAATAATAATAATAATAATAATAATAATAATAATAATAATAATAATAATAATAATAATAATAATAATAATAATAATAATAATAATAATAATAATAATAATAATAATAATAATAATAATAATAATAATAATAATAATAATAATAATAATAATAATAATAATAATAATAATAATAATAATAATAATAATAATAATAATAATAATAATAATAATAATAATAATAATAATAATAATAATAATAATAATAATAATAATAATAATAATAATAATAATAATAATAATAATAATAATAATAATAATAATAATAATAATAATAATAATAATAATAATAATAATAATAATAATAATAATAATAATAATAATAATAATAATAATAATAATAATAATAATAATAATAATAATAATAATAATAATAATAATAATAATAATAATAATAATAATAATAATAATAATAATAATAATAATAATAATAATAATAATAATAATAATAATAATAATAATAATAATAATAATAATAATAATAATAATAATAATAATAATAATAATAATAATAATAATAATAATAATAATAATAATAATAATAATAATAATAATAATAATAATAATAATAATAATAATAATAATAATAATAATAATAATAATAATAATAATAATAATAATAATAATAATAATAATAATAATAATAATAATAATAATAATAATAATAATAATAATAATAATAATAATAATAATAATAATAATAATAATAATAATAATAATAATAATAATAATAATAATAATAATAATAATAATAATAATAATAATAATAATAATAATAATAATAATAATAATAATAATAATAATAATAATAATAATAATAATAATAATAATAATAATAATAATAATAATAATAATAATAATAATAATAATAATAATAATAATAATAATAATAATAATAATAATAATAATAATAATAATAATAATAATAATAATAATAATAATAATAATAATAATAACTAGTATCGCCGGTGCTCGAAATTCGACCATGCAATTTATTTTTTCTACTTTGTATTGGTACAAAAATTAATCCTTTTCGCGGAGATAAGCAACACTTTCCAAATTCCAGTTGTACCGCAACACTGATTTGCCCTTTTGATCACGGTCCGACGCGAAATCATGGTCAAAATCAAGGAAGATCTAGGAAGATAGGCCCGGTGGCGAATTCAGAAATTTCCCATGTATTTTGTTATTGTAATTGCTAGAGTGTAATGTCAAAATGATATTTCGCCGTGGTTAAAATCTGAATTCGCTTGGGTCTCGTTGCTCCTTTTTCTCTATAGTATGGAATATTGCATTTTTCTTGCGCTCCATAGTGGTTCGGCTCCATACATTTTGCGGAAAAAAATAGAAGGAGTGGTCCTAGGTCATTGAATTTTGCACAGAGGTTATATGTGAGCTAATTAAGAAAATTTCAAAAAATGGTTGAAATCGGTCAACCCCTAGGGGTACCTCCCTTGGACCTATAAAAAAATGATTTAAATACAAATTTTTGTTTCAGCTAAAAAAAAAATTAAAATATCTTCACGAAACTTGGTACATGAGTTACCCTCATTAAAGGCATTGACAGCACCAAAAATTGTTGAAATCTGCCACTCCCTAGGGGTACCTCCCCTGGATCTATAGTAAAATTTTTTAAAGAAAAAATTAAATTTCAGCTCAAAAAATTAAGATATCTTCACGAAACTTGGCGCATAAGTTACTGTCATGAAAGATATCGACAATACCAAATATAGGCGTGATTGGCAAATAACCACGCCCACTTTTCCTACACCTTTTATTCAAAAACAAATGAAGATATACATTTTCAGTAACTGAAAAGAGCCCTTGTAAAAATTTTATGTACTTAATGATTATATTTACAATACATATAATCGAAAATATAACTATGTATGTATATATGGAAATAAAAAAACAAATATAAGAAAAATGTTTAATCATTTAGCATATCCTTGGCAACAAAATCCAATTCCACACACTTTTTGTTGGGTTGTCGTCTTATGGACTTTATATAATGACCAGAACTTGCCAGTAATCGATTAATAACATCTGTATTGGCAGAAATTCTATCACTTTTCCTAGAAAACATAAGCCTAGAAATCATAAGCCCCATTTTTTAGTAAGGGTTAACTCAGAACATGATAAGGAGTTCTGCTGAGAAAGTATCAATGTCTTCTTGTTGTGTGATCAAGTAAACTTTGCAAATTAACAGCAGCATATGTATGTGTCTGTTACTACAATTTCGTCGGGATAACATTTTTTTTTTTTTCATCTAATACCTTAAAAAAAGCTGGTAAAATGTTTAAACAAATGTGTTTGTTGCTATTGTTGTTTGCAAACCGCAATGTATGACGAATGTGTTTATCGTTATTTTTGTTTGCATTACCATTGATTTTAACAAATTAGGTGTATAATTTACCAAACTGCATTTTTATCTAATCCTCTCTGTGCCTTCATATTCGTAAACAAAAAAATGTCACATAACATGTAAATGTTAATATATACGCATAAGCCTAAAAGCATGCTACATTTTGTCAATTTTTTTAAAATTTGATGGGACTTTCGACATTTAAATCAAGTTTACATCGATTGGGGAAAATATGGGAAAACATTTTTAACAGAAATCGATAGAAGACATTCCAAACTTTCATTTTATTACAGTTAGCGAGTGTAGCACGCTGTAGCACACAAACTTTTTGTCCATCGAAGTTAGAAAAGGTAGCATTTTTGAAGTACCATTTTTGCTGGCCTATATTTTTTTTAATATTTGGCCGATTGCACTAATTTTTTCTTTAATTAGCCAAGGAAGTGCTGTATTTTCTTTTAAACTCACAACAGGGACAATAGAGATATAAGTTATAAGGAAAATTTATAGCTAAAATTAGCAAAAATTTCAAGCAGTTTTTGTTGAATAAAATTTTTCTGACTTCTGATACCATTATTTCGTAAAAATAATCAACTTTTTGCAAAGTAGTCATGAATTCTTCATATTTGGACATTTTTTTATAGGACTACATCATTAGAATCTGAAAATTAGGTATTGAAAAAAATGAATTTTTTCCGCGGCTGAACCACTGTGCGCTCTATCGTTCTGGCGTTTATAAAAATCATAATAGAAAAGCTACAAATCACTCTCATAGACACACATAGATTTCAGTATAATGGAATTTTTGAATACAATCCATCTACAAATCACTCATAGAGCAGATATTTGAGTGGAATGCAATTTTTGAATGTGATCCCAACGCATATAAAAAAGGAAGAGAGAGAGAGTGCTTTGAAATTAAAGCAACTCTTCAACTGTGTTTACGATATCTGTAAACATTTTTACGATATCTATTTCTCTTAACTAAAAACTTTATTTATTAATTATAAAGAAATTAAATAATTTATAGAAATTACCAAATTCAGAAAAAAAGTTTGCTGGGATACGCCATATGAGGCGGAACGGCTTGCAATTATTTAATTTCGTAGAACAATTGGCCGTATGGGACTTACCGCAATTCGCTTGGTTACGGTAAAAGAAGGGATTTACACTTCATCAAACTAAACTCAAAATATGTCTATACATACATATATACATGCATACATACCCACTAGCGAATTTGATAAGCGATGAATGGTTATAGTAATATGATGTGGTAGTCCATAATAGGCGCGTTTCAATTATAACATAGAGCTCTGGGCCAAGCATGCCAGTGCGAGTTTTCACCAATATATGTAGGTATAATAAAAATTTTTCTAATTAATTAAAACCCAATTATGGAATTTTTAAAAATAGAGGTCACTTCTTAGCATGGGCCGGCATCAGTGTTGCCGCAGCCTCAAAAAATTGTTTTTATTTCGTATCACCGTACAATTTAAAAAAAAAAATTAAAATTAATAAAATATGCTGCTTTCGGGTTTTTAACCCGTTTCACAAATTTATACTTTCATGGTTTTTCTCGTATCACCGAAAAATGTTTAAGAAGAAAATTAAAATTAATAAAATAAGCTGCTTTCGAGTTTTTAACGAAGATATCGTTTTTTTTAACAGTATAAAATATAAAGATAATGCTTACATTGTACATGCAAATGCATATGAATACTTAGGTATTGTATCGCGTAATACAAAAGTTCTATAACATTCAATAGGACAAACGGGCTGGATGATCTAGTTGCCAGAGCTGATCCTTGAATTGAATTGGAGTATGTAATTGAATCAGTACTTAAATATTTGTTGCGCTGCCCTCCTTTAAGTCAAAATGCCTATGGTCAGTGATAGTTCTAAAGGTTTGATAAAATATTGCCCAATATATATTCCATTTTTGATATTTTCAAAAACTTTCACAAAATAAATTTTTCGTAACATTCACAGGTTGTTAAAATGTTTAAGAAAATCTTAAAAATGAAAATGAATAGATTAATATTCTTGGACATTGATTAAATTGTGTCAAATTTCATTAATATTGTTTATATCCAGGAAAAACGAAATTGAAACTGGACGAATTATCGTTTGGATGGCTGTATAAAATTCTTCTTTTTAGTTGTCGAGTACTGTAGCTGTAGCTTACAACTTCACAGGAAAATCATTACCATTTGCTATTGGGTATGTACATATGTGTGTATGTACATATATTAGAGTACCCACAAATTGTATGAAAATTTTAATGTACGGAATTTTCTCGCTCCCAGCGCATTTTCTGATAACTTTAGGATAAAAATAAGGTATCCAGAAAAATACCGGTCCTCTGCATTAGGAAAATCCCAGACCACCAGAAAATTCATTCAGAATGAATACGCAAACATATTTTCATATACAATTTCTACCCTTTTCTTCAACTAAAGTCGAAATTTCACTATAGACATTTTTCGTATTAAATGAAATTACGAGGTTTTTTGGTTATATTCTCTCATTAATATCTTTTATGTAATTCTTTCAATTGATTATGATTATCGCTTGAAAATACCGTTTTGTTTTCTTCAGAGTCTTTATTAGAACTATATTAGAAATATTGTTGGAAATATTTTTTACATACAAACAAATGGAAACTAGGATAATTTTGGGCATTATTTCGACGAAAATTGTATATAATATACACAATACACTAGCTCTTATGTGGCCGCTGTGGTGCAGTGGGTAGAGTGCTCGCCTGCTGTGTCAGAGGTCTCGGGTTCAAACCACGGTCCGAGCCAAACACCAAAACAATTTTTCAATTAGTAAAAATCCAATTATTGGGTTTTTTAATAGCAGCGGTCACCTCTCGGCAGTGGGCGGCATACCCTCCGAGAGTATTTCTGCCATGAAAAAGCTTCTCACAAAAAATGCATTCGCCGTTCGGAGCCGGCATAAAACTGTAGGTCCACCCAATTAGTAGGAAAAACAAAAAGGAGCACACCTCGAATTGGGAGAGAAGCTCGGCCATAAAACTCGTCAGAGTTATAATAGCGCCATTGTATTATTATATATTAATACACTAGCGCTATTATAACTCGAACGAGTTTTATGGCCGAGCAACCCAATGTTAGAAACCCAATGATTGGGATTTAATTAATTAGAAAAATTTTTTGGTGCTTGTCCGAACTGGTTTGAACCCGAGACCTCTGGTATAGTAGGCGAGCAGTGTACCCGCTGCAACACAGCGGCCACAAAAATTTTTTATACAAATTGTATATAAATAAGAAAAAAGTCAACTGCACAAAAATGTATTAACTACGTGGAATTCATATATGAAAAAATTGTTTGCGTATTCGTTCTCAATGAAATTGTTTATGTAATTTTTTGATGTTTTAAACAAATAAAAGTAATTTTCCTGGACAAATTGTAGCCTTTTCGTCCTGGGGCCTCAGATTTTTCAGAAAATGCGCGGGGAGTAGAAAAATTCGGAACTTTGCAAATATGGATACCCTAATGTACATTAATATGCGCCTAAACACATCTAATTCGTAACAGTTGCTTTTTGACATGGAAGGCAATTATCGTAGATGATGGGCAGATACATTCATATATTGCGTGAAATTTGGTGTACCAGAAATCAAAACATCTGGATTGATTGGATTATTTATTTATTTTGATTTCGAAAATGCTATTTGGTTATTATGTAAGTACATATCTACTTACGTATATACATACATACACACTTATGTATCTTCTCTTTTGTTTTGCGCAATAAATTATTCTTTTTTTTTTTTTTATCATGACAAAATCAATATAAAGTTGTTTTTGTGAGCTTTAATTTAATTTAATTTTATTTTATTTTAAATTATTTGTTTACCGGCTCGAGGTCTGTCGGAATAAAAAAAAATGAAAAATTATTATTTAAAAAATCTGCTATTTTGTAAAAAATCTGCTACTTTACCAAACCTATATGGCGTTCTCTTCAATATGTCGGGATAAATGCAAATTCATAGGCAAATATATGTATTTACTTTGCGTAGGAACGCATTTGAAGACATTTTGTGAAGGTAGACTTGAGCACTGCCTCGTTACACGTACACTCTGAGAAAAGTAGAGGGCTAAAATCAAGCTATGTATGTATGTCGTACTTGATTTAAGAATAACCAATCTTGAATCAAGAATGGCATTCTTGAAACAAGATAAAAAAATGAAAAAACCTTGGTTTAAGAATAAAATTCCTAATTTAGGAATATTACAATATATGTACATATATATTTCAATAATCGTTGCCTTTTGCTCGAGAAAACTTTTCATGCAAGCCGTACTTCAATAATAGCCGCCATTGCGGATACACCACTCGACACTGGGCAAATGAAACTCGATAGTCTAAATTTGTGGTCGACACTCATAAATAGTTAAAATCAGGTGCAACGTGAAATTGTGCATAATATTGATGAAATCTTTAATTATGTTTCATATAATATAGGCAAATGGAAGTATACATATGTGTAAATGGTACAAGCGTCAATGGTGAAAAGGATGGCTGGCTAGGTGGGCGTTTTAACGAAAATACAAACAACATCGCTGATATGAAGAGTCATTACCGTAGCCATACACGGTGCGACCGTTGACCCAACTCAGTTGCAATCGAGTTGGACTGTTTGCCTACATACGGTGCATTTTGCAAAAAATTACTTTGAGCGAAGATGGAATAGGATAATATTGCGCTTGTAAGAAGTAGAAGAACGTACAGCTAAAGTACGAATAATTAAAATGAAAAAAATGGCGAAAAAGTGGTTCCTGCGTGCTTTCCATTTTGCGTTATTTCCCTGTAGGAAATTTAATTAATTTTAAATCACTTTATAAACTACTTTATTTTCAATAACAACTAATTGAAAATGTGACTTTTTCCTTTGCAATGAACTGACTTTTTTAACACGGCGATGTCATAGCAAGCAGTCAATTGCCCTATCCTGCATTTGTTTTCAACTACTTTACTAGTAGTTTAAAATAAATAACTTTATCTTGAGTTTCTTTTCAACTACTTTACTTGTAGTTTAATATAAATAACTTAATCCTGCATTTGATGTCGAAATTCAAGAAATGGTAAAAATGTGAAGCAAATTTTCCTCAAATTTCGCAAATTGTTCTCAAGTTGATAAACAATATTTGAGAAACAATTGAATTTATCTTAATTTTCAAATGATAAATATGAAACAATATTTTCTCCCTTTGAGAATTTCGTTTTCGGTGTTTAATGGGAAGTGAAGCTGAAAAACGGTAACCAAAAAAAAGGAAAAAACAATCTTGGCATACTTAGATCTGAAAACATGTGTTTACATATAAATATGTACATATACAAGAAACTGTCCCGCGCTGCATTTGTTTAAAGCTACTTTAAAATTAGTTGAATATAAATCACTTTTTAATATATTTATTTTTGCAACTAACTTTTTTTTTCCGTGAGGGTTATTCTACAAATATTTATGTGTTGAATTCGCTTATTAACACGCTTTTATTAGCCTCACCTGTATGTATGTATGTATGTATGTATGTATGTATGTATGTATGTAACTTCATCCCATCCTAAAAGTTGCAAACGTTTACCTCAATTATTATTTTTTTGAAACATTCACTTTACTTTTATTGTGTTCTCTCCTCTATTATTTTTATTCACCTCCGGATTCGAAACGTGACATCAACATGGGATTCAACCCAACAACATCATATAATGAGATTCAACATTATACTCTATGCTTCATTGTGACTTTTATGTTACCTCTCTTCAAAATAGCCTCTATGAATTTCATTCAATTCACTCCCGTATGCAAGCCAATAACAGAGAACGTAGATGAACAGAGAAGTTGCAACTACGAATAATCGTGGAAGCCAGAGACCCAACAAAATTCTGTTAGTGCATCTGGTGAATAAAAAATTTTAATTCAACACAGCTGGCTGTTAAAATAACAGAAGTAGAGCGAGTTCGTCTGTAGAAAGGAGTGTTATATTAAATTTCTGCACATCTGCTGATATGGCTCATTATTCCTCCCATACACCAATTCCATCGATGCACTAATTTCCCAAAACCGCTGGTGTTTTAACTATTTTCTTCTCGAATTTGAATTATAAATAAATTAAAAATTAAAAAAAAATCAATTAAAATTAATTTCAATTTGACTTTACTGGGACTCGAACCTGCGCATCAATGCATTTTCTGTATTAAAAACCATACAAAAATGCATGTATGTACATCTATTGAGCAATAATAAATTGGTGGCTGCTTCAAAACCCTCACCATTCATCTTGGTGTATCGGGGCACAGCAGCTGCTAGACTCTGATGACTGATCAACGACAATCCTACTGTCCCCCAAACATATCAAAAAATTGTTGTGTACACAAAAGCATCTATTGAATTATAATTTTTTAATACAGAAAGATATGTACATAGAGGCGCAGGTTCGAGTCCCAGAAAAGTCAAATTGAAACTAATTTAAATAGATTTTTTTTAATTCTTAAATTTATTTATAATTGAAATTCGATAAGAAAATTTTAAAATTACTTTGCTGTTTTAGGAATTTGGTGCATTGGTGAAATCGGTGTATGTGAATAAAACTAAGAATATCAGCAGATGTGCACAAATGTAAAGTAACATTCCATTCTACAGCGCGCTGCTAATTTTTTCAACTTTTCTCTCAAATCTGTAATTTACCATCACTCAACTCTGGTAATGTTAACAATATGCTATAAGCAAAAGCAGAAAAAATTCAAAGACAACTAATTGCAGGAAGTAAAATGAAATCCCCCAAATCGCGTTGCTTTGCTTTTGCTTAACTATACAAGCAAAAACGGCTCAGCTGAAAACTGAAGCGAATGAATCGCGTTCTCGTTTTTTACTCGGCTGGTCGAGTTTGCTAATTTACTTTTCATTAGCAAAAGCAAAGCAAAAGCAAATGCAGCAAAAGTAGCTAAGCAATTTCAAACCCTGGTTCAAATTCTATTTATAGCACGGCTGCCGAACTTGGTAATTACCAAAATAGGTTATTTTTCGCTGTTGGTTTCTTGGTAACTTTCACATCTGTTTGGCAATTTTTGTTTTCAAGAAGTTGTTTACTATTTTTGGTATACAAGAAAAATATGGAAGTGATTATAGGACAATGAGAATAATTTGGAGCGCTGACTGTTCATTGTGAATATGCACAGGCAGATTAAAAACTGAAATAGTTTTGCTTCGATAGACATAGTACATATTAGTTGATATTTTTTCGTTTAGGCTTCATTTTTGAGCTCTTATGACCAATTTTTTTTTTTTATAAGGAAAAAATGTATGTGAAAAATTAATATTTTTGGTAGAAGTTATAAATACATATGTATGTAGATCTATTTCGGAGATCACCACATCCCTTCATCAGACTCCTTTTTACTTTTATTCTTGCGTCCGCATAAAACATCCTTTAATGAAAATTTTCACTAAAAAGTTAAAAATAAATAATAGCTTAAAAAAAACTAAAAAACACGCTTTAATCTTAAAAATCGTACTAAAAATTGAGAAATAATTTAATTAGAAACAAAATGATGAACGAAAATATAAGTATTTAAGGAAAAGCGTGGGGGTGCTCAATAATATTTGAATATGAAAATATTCGATTCGTACGACTAGTACAAAAATATACATACCTAGTTGCGAAATTAAAGAGTACGTTATATGAAATCTCAAAAAAGTCAAAATAAAAATATTAGTTAAAAACAGCGATCTTAAATATTTTTTGACATACTGAGCACCACCCGACGCTTTTCCTTAAATACTTATATTTTCGTTCATCATTTTGTTTCTAATTAAATTATTTCTCAATTTTTAGTACGATTTTTAAGATTAAAGCGTGTTTTTTAGTTTTTTTAAGCTATTATTTATTTTTATATATATACTAGCTGACCCGGCAAACTACGTTCTGCCCAAAATAGATTTTTTTTATTAATTTCATTTCAAAAATTGTTATTACACCGGTATTGTTTTTAATAGAAAATTAACGATTTTTCACTACTTCATTGTGTATACAACTTCAAAAATATATAATTTTAGTATTCAGTTTAAGGCTGCACGATACACAAAATTTTTAGTTTTCTGTTCCGGATATTTGTTTTCACTGAGTATTGGCTATATTTTACCCAATTAAGTAAGAGTATTGATACGTATAGTATACCTCCATAATGGTTTGCAGGCCCTTCCTCCAACCCTTTTAGATATTTTCAGCCTCAAAAGTTTAGTACGTATGGGAGCTGCAATGCCCCATTTTTCGATAAATCTTTTCTTTTTTTGGGTGAACATGGTACATGCCATGAAAGCTTTTAGGGATATTTAGCTTTAAAAATAAAGAACGCATGGGAGGTGCCACACCCCCTTTTCCCCAAAACTACTGTTTTTTTCATAAGCACGCTATTGATATCGTTAATCTCCTGATCAATTTTCAGGTCTCAACCTTAAACGCTTTTATAGATATTCAGCTTGAAAAATTAAGTTTGTATGGGAGGTGCCACGCCCCCTTTTCCGATAACCTAAACTTTTATGTGCAAAAATTGTTTTGATATCATATAGCTCTGTACCAATTTCTAGGTCCCTGACTTAAATCCTTTTAAAGATATTCAGCTAAAAAAATTAAGCGTTGTTGGGAGGAGCCACGCCCCCTTTTCGTATAACTCCTATTATTTTGCGTTAATATGGAATTGTTATCGTTTATCTCCACACCAATTTCCAAGTCCCCAGCGTAAACAATTTTATAGATATTCAGCATGAAAAATTAAGTTTGTATGGGAGGTGCCACGCCCCTTTTTCCGATAACCCCCACTTATATGCGTGGGAATGGTTTTGATATCATTTATCTCTATACCAATTTTCAGCTCCCTACCTTGAACTGTTTTAGAGATAATCAGCTTTCAAAATTAAGGTTGTATGGGAGGTGCCACGACCCCCTTTCTGATAACCCCCACTTTTCTGAGTGAGAAGGGTTTTGATATTACCTACCTCTATACCAATTTTCAGCTCCCTACCTTAAACTGTTTTAGAGATAACACTGGTCGACGGCCAAAATTTACCAGAGACGCCGCTATGAAATTCGTATGTAAAACCATCTCCTGATTTCGAAAATCGAGTTCATTTTTGATTCTATGGTACCGTTTTTGAGATATTTGCAATTTACCGTTAGTCGAAAAAACCAAAAAGATGGCTACCTTTAATTACGTATATCTCACGAACGGGTCAAGCAATTGCAAAACAGTTTACAGAATCGGAAAGACGATAAAATTTTCTATAAATGCATCATACATTGTTTTTTGCTCGACCAGATAGTTTTCGAGATATTAGCTTATCATTTCAGTTTTTTGTTTTTTTTTATGAAAAAATATGAAAAAAATTACTTTTTGCGAAAAAAAAATGGAAAATTTTCCATTGGGTTCCATAACAACCCCCCTCTACCCCCCTTTAACCCCCTTACTTTTCATATATAAAATGTATATGAAATTAAAGGGAATCAAGATTCCTATCGAAAGGTATAAAAATATTCGAAATCGGTTCAGTAGTTTTTAAGTAATTGCAATTTAAAAAAATCCATAATATAAACTTTGACCTTTAATAACTTTTGTTGTTGTTGTTTAAAAAAAAAAAATTCACTTTAATACTCGGCTTAGCCATGTTTATCATTCCTCACATTTGTTTTTTGGTTTTATAATTTTAAAAAATTTCATATTTCTACCAGATCGTGCTTATGGCTTTCAACTTTGCGGGGCGGGGGGCAGTTCAAAACGCCATCCTATCGCCATAAAATTGTGTGGGATTCATTAACTCATATAAAGGAAACTTTTCATTGCGTTCAAAAAAAAAAAAAAAAAAAAAACAAATAAAAAATCTCCATATGTTTTCACTCCACCTTAGTCTGTATGGTATAAAGAAGAGTGAAATATCTAGCTATGCTCGGTTTCTATTGAGTTAAAAGTTCAATTTATACTCGGAACAAGAATAAAATTGAAAAAATCAAATCTTACCTAGCCAGAAAGGTTCCTTTTTATACGAAGCCGGGAAAACAAAATACTACCTGCGTCTTTCTGTGTCTTATAATTTTGAAAATCTACCTGTATACTTACCCATAAGTGACGGAAATACATGTTTATAACTACAAGCCTACAGCAGGTTTCGAACCCAACCACTCTTCCTTTCGATTCAACCACTCTACCTACTATAAAACAATTCCAGTATTAAAAGTACTATTTGATCTATTTAAAGAAAAAGTATTATCATTGTTATGGTGTTATTCGTTTATTCGGGAAATATCCCATTTGCACTTTATACCTTTAATATACTATGTATGTATCCATACATTGAAGTTGCGCAACCTGGGTATTTTTAACACGCTTTTATTAGCTTCACCTGTATGTATGTATGTATGTATGTATGTATGTATGTATGTATGTATGTATGTAACTTCATCCCATCCTAAAAGTTGCAAACGTTTACCTCAATTATTATTTTTTTGAAACATTCACTTTACTTTTATTGTGTTCTCTCCTCTACTATTTTTATTCACCTCCGGATTCGAAACGTGACATCAACATGGGATTCAACCCAACAACATCATATAATGAGATTCAACATTATACTCTATGCTTCATTGTGACTTTTATGTTACCTCTCTTCAAAATAGCCTCTATGAATTTCATTCAATTCACTCCCGTATGCAAGCCAATAACAGAGAACGTAGATGAACAGAGAAGTTGCAACTGCGAATAATCGTGGAAGCCAGAGACCCAACAAAATTCTGTTAGTGCATCTGGTGAATAAAAAATTTTAATTCAACACAGCTGGCTGTTAAAATAACAGAAGTAGAGCGAGTTCGTCTGTAGAAAGGAGTGTTATATTAAATTTCTGCACATCTGCTGATATGGCTCATTATTCCTCCCATACACCAATTCCATCGATGCACTAATTTCCCAAAACCGCTGGTGTTTTAACTATTTTCTTCTCGAATTTGAATTATAAATAAATTAAAAATTAAAAAAAAAATCAATTAAAATTAATTTCAATTTGACTTTACTGGGACTCGAACCTGCGCATCAATGCATTTTCTGTATTAAAAACCATACAAAAATGCATGTATGTACATCTATTGAGCAATAATAAATTGGTGGCTGCTTCAAAACCCTCACCATTCATCTTGGTGTATCGGGGCACAGCAGCTGCTAGACTCTGATGACTGATCAACGAAAATCCTACTGTCCCCCAAACATATCAAAAAATTGTTGTGTACACAAAAGCATCTATTGAATTATAATTTTTTAATACAGAAAGATATGTACATAGAGGCGCAGGTTCGAGTCCCAGAAAAGTCAAATTGAAACTAATTTAAATTGATTTTTTTTAATTCTTAAATTTATTTATAATTGAAATTCGATAAGAAAATTTTAAAATTACTTTGCTGTTTTAGGAATTTGGTGCATTGGTGAAATCGGTGTATGTGAATAAAACTAAGAATATCAGCAGATGTGCACAAATGTAAAGTAACATTCCATTCTACAGCGCGCTGCTAATTTTTCCAACTTTTCTCTCAAATCTGTAATTCACCATCACTCAACTCTGGTAAGGTTAACAAGATGCAATAAGCAAAAGCAGAAAAAATGCAAAGACAACTAATTGCAGGAAGTAAAATGAAATCCCCCAAATCGCGTTGCTTTGCTTTTGCTTAACTATACAAGCAAAAACGGCTCAGCTGAAAACTGAAGCGAATGAATCGCGTTCTCGTTTTTTACTCGGCTGGTCGAGTTTGCTAATTTACTTTTCATTAGCAAAAGCAAAGCAAAAGCAAATGCAGCAAAAGTAGCTAAGCAATTTCAAACCCTGGTTCAAATTCTATTTATAGCACGGCTGCCGAACTTGGTAATTACCAAAATAGGTTATTTTTCGCTGTTGGTTTCTTGGTAACTTTCACATCTGTTTGGCAATTATTGTTTTCAAGAAGTTGTTTACTATTTTTGGTATACAAGAAAAATATGGAAGTGATTATAGGACAATGAGAATAATTTGGAGCGCTGACTGTTCATTGTGAATATGCACAGGCAGATTAAAAACTGAAATAGTTTTGCTTCGATAGACATAGTACATATTAGTTGATATTTTTTCGTTTAGGCTTCATTTTTGAGCTCTTATGACCAATTTTTTTTTTTTTATAAGGAAAAAATGTATGTGAAAAATTAATATTTTTGGTAGAAGTTATAAATACATATGTATGTAGATCTATTTCGGAGATCACCGCATCCCTTCATCAGACTCCTTTTTACTTTTATTCTTGCGTCCGCATAAAACATCCTTTAATGAAAATTTTCACTAAAAAGTTAAAAATAAATAATAGCTTAAAAAAAACTAAAAAACACGCTTTAATCTTAAAAATCGTACTAAAAATTGAGAAATAATTTAATTATAAACAAAATGATGAACGAAAATATAAGTATTTAAGGAAAAGCGTGGGGGTGCTCAATAATATTTGAATATGAAAATATTCGATTCGTACGACTAGTACAAAAATATACATACCTAGTTGCGAAATTAAAGAGTACGTTATATGAAATCTCAAAAAAGTCAAAATAAAAATATTAGTTAAAAACAGCGATCTTAAATATTTTTTGACATACTGAGCACCACCCGACGCTTTTCCTTAAATACTTATATTTTCGTTCATCATTTTGTTTCTAATTAAATTATTTCTCAATTTTTAGTACGATTTTTAAGATTAAAGAGTGTTTTTTTTAGTTTTTTTTAAGCTATTATTTATTTGATCGTTTATAACTTACGTAGTTTTGCATCGATTTTCTTCGATAATAGCTTATCTTTTTTCCAATTAAACAGAGCTTTACGTAAAGTAAAAATATCTGGAAAAAAAAGTTGAGGTTTTGGAATGCTGCCCTCGCAAAGTATAATTTTTTTCATATTTTTTCATAAAAAAAAACAAAAATCTGAAATGATAAGCTAATATCTCGAAAACTATCTGGTTGAGTAAAAAACAATGTATGATGCATTTATAGAAAATTTTATCGTCTTTGCGATTCTGGAAACTGTTTTGCGACTGCTTGACCCGTTCGTGAGATATACGTAATTAAAGGGAGCCATCTTTTTGGTTTTTTCGAATAACGGTAAATTGCAAATATCTCAAAAACGGTACCATAGAATCAAAAATGAACTCGATTTTCGAAATCAGGAGATGGTTTTACATACGAATTTCATACCGGCGTTTCTGGTAAAGAGAAAAAGTTGAAATTCGTGGTCCAGTGTAATCAGCTTTAAAAATTAAGGTTGTATGGGAGGTGCCTTTTCTGATAACCCCCAATTTTCCGAGTGAGAAGGGTTTTGATATCACCTACCTCTATACCAATTTTCAGCTCCCTACTCTGAAAAAAAAACGTTGTAAATCTAAAGACTTTCGCCGTTAAATCAACTATTTTCCGCAGTTGAAATGTGCCCAACAACGCTCCGTTGTTGTTTCAAAGGTGCGAGCGTTGTTGATTTAAGTCAATAACGAGGATTGTTGGAAAAAATTTTCACCTAAAAATAAATTTTTGTTTGCATTTCACTCTTCATCTTCCCTCCGCCCAGGTCCTAACTGCAAATATGTAGGCTCCGCTTGTTCTCCTATTCTTCTCTCCTTCTTATCATTCACTGGTTGCTATCTTTATTTCTTATTCTGATTTTTCTTCTTTATTTTATATTCTCCTCCGGATTCGAACCATGACTTCAATCTGAAATTCCATCCAATCATCACATAGTGGAACATTCAACATTATATTGAATTGTAGTAACCTATTTATACTTCCATTTCCTAAAAAGGAATCTATAGATTATATGAATGATTGTAAAAACAAAATTTAAAAAAATTGTTCTCATTAGTTTTGTTTACAACGGAAACTGTTGGGTCAAATACTTTTGCCTTTAAATCAACAACGGGGAGAAATTTGTTGCTAAAAATAAACTTTTTTTGGATTTTTCTCTTCATCTTCTCTCCATCATTATTTTTTTTGTTGGTTTTCTCACAAAAAAATATTTTCTCACAAAAAATTTTTTAAAGGCAAGCAAGTTTTTGTGTTAACAACGCCCGTTTTTGAATAAATTGTTGGATCAAAAACTTTGCTGTAAAAACAAATACTTTTGCTTTTGAATCAAAGACGGAGATTCAACAGCCGAAAGTTGTTGGTTTAACTACGGGTATTTTTTTCAGAGTACCTTGAACTGTTTTAGAGATAATCAGCTTTAAAAATTAAGGTTGTATGGGAGGTGCCACGCCCCCCTAACATTTTTTAATTTTTTCTTCGTCTAAACCTTCGCGAGGTAACAACAAAAAAACCCCCTAAGGAAGTATTTGATTTGGTTCAGCCGTTTTCAAGTTTTAGCGTTACAATTAAATACCAAATCATTTATATATATATACTAGCTGACCCGGCAAACTTCGTTCTGCCCAAAACAGATTTTTTTTATTAATTTCATTTCAAAAATTGTTATTACACCGGTATTATTTTTAATAGAAAATTAACGATTTTTCACTACTTTATTGTGTATACAACTTCAAAAATATATAATTTTAGTATTCAGTTTAAGGCTGCACGATACACAACATTTTTAGTTTTCTGTTCCGGATATTTATTTTCACTGAGTATTGGCTATTTTCACTAAGTAAGTAAGAGGATTGATATAGTCTACCACCATAATGGTTTTCAAGCCCCTCCTCCAACCCTTTTAGATATATTCAGCCTTAAAAGTTTATTACGTATGGGAGGTGCAATGCCCCATTTTTCTATAAATCTCTTTTTTTTTTTGGGTGAACATGGTATTGATATCGTATATCTACATAGTGATTTCTATGTACATGCCATGAACGCTTTTAAGGATATTTAGCCTTAAAAATTCATAACGCATGGGAGGTGCCACGCCCCCTTTTCCCAAAACTACTGTTTTTTTCATAAGCACGCTATTGATGTCGTTAATCTCCTGATCAATTTTCAGGTCCCAACCTTAAACGCTTTTATAGATATTCAGCTTGAAAAATTAAGTTTGTATGGGAGGTGCCACGCCCCCTTTTCCGATAACCTACCCTTTTATGCGCAAAAATTGTTTTGATATCATATAGCTCTGTACCAATTTCCAGGTCCCTGCCTTAAATCCTTTTAGAGATATTCAGCTTAAAAAATTAAGTGTTGTTGGGAAGTGCCACGCCCCCTTTTCGTATAACTCGTATTATTTTGCGTTAATATGCAATTGTTATCGTTTATCTCCACACCAATTTCCAAGCCCCTAGCGTAAACAATTTTAGAGATATTCAGCATGAAAAATTAAATTTGTATGGGAGGTGCCACGCCCCTTTTTCCGATAACCCCCACTTATATGCGTGGGAATGGTTTTGACATCATTTATCTCCAATTTTCAGCTCCCTACCTTGAACTGTTTTAGAGATAATCAGCTTTAAAAAATAAAGTTGTATGGGAGGTGCCACGCCCCCTTTTTGATATCACCTACCCCTATACCAATTTTCAGCTCCCTACCTTGAACTATTTTAGAGATAATCAGCTTTAAAAATTAAAGTTGTATGGGAGGTGCCACGCCCCCTTTTCTGATAACCCCCACTTTTCTGAGTGAGAAGGGTTTTGATATCACCGACCTCTTTACCAATTTTCAGCTCCCTACCTTGAACAGTTTTAGAGATAATCAGCTTTAAAAATTAAGGTTGTATGGGAGGTGCCACGCCCCCTTTTCTGATAACCCCCACTTTTCTGAGTGAGAAGGGTTTTGATATCACCTACCTCTATACCAATTTTCAGCTCCCTTCCTTAAACTGTTTTAGAGATAATCAGCTTTAAAAAATAAGGTTGTATGGGAGGTGCCACGCCCCCTTTTCTGATAACCCCCACTTTTCTGTGTGAGAAGGGTTTTGATATCACCTACCTTTATACCAATTTTCAGCTCCCTACCTTGAACTGTTTTAGAGATAATCAGCTTTAAAAATTAAGGTTGTATGGGAGGTGCCACACCCCCTTTTCTGATAATCCCAACTTTTCTGTGTGAGAAGGGTTTTGATATCATCTACCTTTATACCAATTTTCAGCTCCCTACCTTGAACTATTTTAGAGATAATCAGCTTTAAAAATTAAGGTTGTATGGGAGGTGCCACGCCCCCTTTTCTGATAACCCCCACTTTTCTGTGTGAGAAGGGTTTTGATATCACCTACCTTTATACCAATTTTCAGCTCCCTACCTTGAACTGTTTTAGAGATAATCAGCTTTAAAAATTAAGGTTGTATGGGAGGTGCCACGCCCCCTTTTCTGATAACCCCCACTTTTCTGAGTGAGAAGGGTTTTGATATCACCTACCTCTATACCAATTTTCAGCTCCCTTCCTTAAACTGTTTTAGAGATAATCAGCTTTAAAAAATAAGGTTGTATGGGAGGTGCCACGCCCCCTTTTCTGATAACCCCCACTTTTCTGTGTGAGAAGGGTTTTGATATCACCTACCTTTATACCAATTTTCAGCTCCCTACCTTGAACTGTTTTAGAGATAATCAGCTTTAAAAATTAAGGTTATATGGGAGGTGCCACACCCCCTTTTCTGATAACCCCAACTTTTCTGTGTGAGAAGGGTTTTGATATCACCTACCTTTATACCAATTTTCAGCTCCCTACCTTGAACTATTTTAGAGATAATCAGCTTTAAAAATTAAGGTTGTATGGGAGGTGCCACGCCCCCATAACATTTTTAAATTTTTTCTTCGACTAAACCTTCGCGGGGTAACAACAAACAAACCCCCCTAAGGAGGTATTTGGTTTGGTTCAGCCGTTTTCAAGTTTTAGCGTTACAATTAAATACCAAATCATATTTATATATATAGATAGATTTTAATTTGATGTGTTCACTTCAAGAATTTGCATAAATGAAATGTTGAACAACATGCTCCTAAACGATGCAACCAACTTGTACAACTTGCCAAAAAATCAAAACTTTTTGATTTTTCGTACAACCGATACACAACTTCATACAACAGCCCCAAAAATGTTGCGATTTCGAGCGCAACTTGTTCAAGTTGTATAAAAATTGCAAGGTGTGTGGCTACCATTATGAATACTTCTACTCTGAAAAAAAAACGTTGTAAATCTAAAGACTTTCGCTGTTAAATCAACTATTTTCCGCAGTTGAAATGTGCCCAACAACGCTCCTTTGTTGTTTCAAAGGTGCGAGCGTTGTTGATTTAAGTCAATAACGAGGATTGTTGGAAAAAATTTTCACCTAAAAATAAATTTTTGTTTGCATTTCACTCTTCATCTTCCCTCCGCCCAGGTCCTAACTGCAAATATGTAGCCTCCGCTTATTCTCCTATTCTTCTCTCCTTCTTATCATTCACTGGTTGCTATCTTTATTTCTTATTCTGATTTTTCTTCTTTATTTTATATTCTCCTCCGGATTCGAACCATGACTTCAATCTGAAATTCCATCCAATCATCACATAGTGGAACATTCAACATTATATTGAATTGTAGTAACCTATTTATACTTCCATTTCCTAAAAAGGAATCTATAGATTATATGAATGATTGTAAAAACAAAATTTAAAAAAATTGTTCTCATTAGTTTTGTTTACAACGGAAACTGTTGGGTCAAATACTTTTGCCTTTAAATCAACAACGGGGAGAAATTTGTTGCTAAAAATAAACTTTTTTTGGATTTTTCTCTTCATCTTCTCTCCCTCATTATTTTTTTTGTTGGTTTTCTCACAAAAAAATATTTTCTCACAAAAAATTTTTTAAAGGCAAGCAAGTTTTTGTGTTAACAACGCCCTTTTTTGAATAAATTGTTGGATCAAAAACTTTGCTGTAAAAACAAATACTTTTGCTTTTGAATCAAAGACGGAGATTCAACAGCCGAAAGTTGTTGGTTTAACTACGGGTATTTTTTTCAGAGTATGTGGCAACATTTAGCCGAAGCGAGATTGAGATGTAGTGCCATAGCTCCGCATCAACTGAATATCACAAAATTATGCATGGATACGCAAATCGTTTGTCAATATCAGTATGATGACCCTCACCACAACGCAACAGCGCACTTGGGCGTATCATGTGACCCTGCCTCTTCGACATCGATGTAGATCAGTGATGCTCAAACGCACACTAGTGATGGGCGAGTCCGAGATGTTTAGACAATCGAGAGAATCGCCATCGTTGCAAAATCACAATCGAGTCAAAAGTTGATGTTTTTGCGATTGTTCCGAGTCGGCGAGTCGGAGGTTGTTTCGATGACATCTCGACTACACAAGCGAGATGTTTTTGCGATTGTTCCGAGTCGGCGAGTCGTAGGTTGTTTCGATGACATCTCGACTACACAAGCGAGATGTTTTTGCGATTGTTCCGAGTCGGCGGGCCGGCTGTTGTTTTGATGATATGTTTTAGGCACTCTGCACACGAGGCGTATCGTCATAGACGCGTACGAGACATTTTATGTAGCGTCGATTTCCCCACGCCTCAATATCTGCACACGAAGCGACATGAAACTTCGCTGCACAAAACAAACAAACAAATTAATAATACGGCATTTGCTTTAAATTTCGAAGCTTTAAATAGAAAAGATGAAAAATTTTACGGAATCTTCAATTTTCTTTCATTATACACTCTTTTTTTCCGATTTTTTACACAAATTTTACTGCTTTCATAAATTCCACCAAGTGGAAAAATGTAAACAAACATCTTCTTCTTCCTGTTTTCTAAGCGTAGTACGCCTAGCTACCAGCACTGCTTTACGCCAAGCGACATGTAGCTAGCATACTTTGACGAATGCATGAAGCTGACGACTCGTGTGCAGCCCTCAATTGAAATATACGTGCGCGATATCAAAGCGTACAGCTTTCGTCTGTAGTATCTAATACGCGTCTAAAGCAGTACGCTCCGTGTGCAGAGTGCCTTAGTTGGTAAAATAAACTGAATGAGGTTTGTTGATAAAGAAAGTAGGATTTTTAATGGAAGTGAAGCAAATACATAAATAAATTAACCAAATTGAAAAATATGCTATACATAGACGCTGCATTATTGCAATCACAACTAAACAGTGTCGTGCATAATAATAATAATTAATTATTTAAACATTAATAAATTTTCTGAAGTGAGACGCTTATACTGATTTCACACAGGCGGTTAATGGAGTAATTATCCACATTTTCTTCATTAAGTCAATAATGAAGCTCGATTTTCCATACAGAAGTTCAATTCTTAATGGATCCATTACTAATTAATTGAATTTTTAATCGAATAAAAATCCAATACAACTCTGGGAGGTAAGTTCGTTTTTTTTAATTTTGAAATTTTCAGTGTCAACCGTCAATTAGTTTTGGCATGAATTTATTATCCCAGCAAACATTCTCAGAGCACTCATAATTTGGAGTCGGATATGAATCACAAATATGTGTGAGCTTAAGCTTTAAACAGAACCGATCGCCGGACATGTTTTCGCGTGGTGCGGCGATGACATTTGTTTGCGAACATCGCCCAGTAAAACAGAATCAATGCGAAATTGCCATATGCATATTTTTTTAATTACGATGTTTCCTTACTTCTTCAATTGACTCTTCTCTTCTGTACACATTTTCAATTTTTTCCACATCAAAAAACATATATTTTTGTTTTATTACATGTTTTTATCAAGTTCCAAATAATTTATTTGACAGGCGATAGCGTCCAAATTAGAAATAAGTCTCTATTCTGACGAATTTTCACCGGGCGATTTTCGCCAGCGTTTTCGTTCTGTTCATTCTCATATACTGCCGTGTATTTGTAATTTGACAGAACGCCGCGGCCGACGAAAATTCGTCCGACGCTGATTCTGTTTAAGCTATAAGGAAAAATTTTTATAATTTTTTTTCTTGTTTTTTTAAATGATAATTGTAAATCGAAAAATGGGAAGTAGGTATAAAAGTATCACTAAAGTTCAATATAATGTTGAATGTTCCACTATATTATGGCGTTGGATTGAATCTCATGTTCGAATCCAGAGGAAAATACCAATAGACAACATAAAGCAAGCAATGAAGATTCCACAATGGTTGCGCTAAGAATCCCAACGGTTGCGGAACAGTTGTGTTTTTATCTTCTGAACGTAAAGTTGAGTATTTCTGATCAACACAACATGATGTGAGTTTGGACACTTTTTTCCATCATAAATTTTTTATGCTCACTTCGGACATGTTGTGCTTACGATTTTGACATATGTACAAAAATATAAATACATACATATATTTACGAAGTTTTGAATGTAATAAAAATGTTTCAAAGAAGCGAAGCTATTGCCGATTATGTTGGGGATAGGTAATTATAATAATAATTTGTTTTTTGTCTGTATCAGCTCTTTCAGAAGGCGCAAATTATATCACTTTCCGCTCGGTGTTTTGCTCAACAGTTGCGACTTCTGAACGCAACCAATGAGAGAAGAGGAGAATAATCTGGGATGAAGGGAGAGAGAGGATGAAGAGAATTGGGTCAGGGGAAGGGAAATGCAAAAACAAGAGAATTTTTTTTTGGTTTTACTACATATTCAGGCTCATAAAATGTATGAAATTAGGCTCATATCAGGGGACCACCTTAACAACAGAAATACATATATTTCGGACTCCAAAGTGAGCTCATAATGAGTGTGAATGCTCCAGTTTAGGATTCCTTTCGGACTCTTTTATGACCCGAATGTTTACTGGGATTATTTATTCAAAACTTGTTGTCAATAACAACAAATTATTTTATGAAAATTGACATCTCCTTGTTAATTGAGTGTGTGTGAAACACAAAAATTTATTGTTAAATTATAGATGTAATGTACTTCATTAATTTTCTGTCTGAAATCAGTATTATGAGACAAATGAATTTTACGAGTAGCAACAACGGCAATAGATTTGTACCACTCTGTATGTTTTGTAAAGCAATTTTAATATTCAAGCGGCAACAACAATTATTATGTATTTTTTGCAGCGAGTCCGAGATGTTGTAGGGTTGCTTTGAAAACGAGAGGAATCGTTGGCGAGACCGAGATGTTTTAGCGATTGTTTCGACTGACGGCCATTTACGACTTGACTCGAATACGAATGAAAACCATCGAGAGCATTCGAGATGTTTCAACAATCGAGAGAATCGAATAAAACATCTCGGACTCGCCCATCACTAACGCACACTACCAAATTGTGCGCTTGTGTTGAAATATGAGAGAGCTTGCTGATACACCCAAAAAAAATTTCCATATACGCGATAAACAAAAATCTATATATATAAAAATGATTTGGTATTTAATTGTCACGCTAAAACTTGAAAACGGCTGAACCAAATCAAATACTTCCTTAGGGGGGTTTTTTGTTGTTACCCCACGAAGGTTTAGACGATAAATTAAAAAATGTTAGGGGGGCGTGGCACCTCCCATACAACCTTAATTTTTAAAGCTGATTATCTCTAAAACAGTTCAAGGTAGGAAGCTGAAAATTGGTATAGAGGTAGGTGATATCAAAACCCTTCTCACTCGGAAAATTGGGGGTTATCAGAAAAGGGGGCGTGGCACCTCCCATACAACCTTAATTTTAAAAGCTGATTATCTCTAAAACAGTTTAAGGTAGGGAGCTGAAAATTGGTATAGAGGTAGGTGATATGAAAACCTTTCTCACTCAGAAAAGTGGGGGTTATCAAAAAAAGGGGCGTGGCACCTCCCATACTACCTTATTTTTTAAAGCTGATTATCTCTAAAACAGTTTAAGGTAGGGAGCTGAAAATTGGTATAGAGGTAGGTAATATCAAAACCCTTCTCACTGAGAAAAGTGGGGGTTCTCAGAAAAGGGGGCGTGGCACCTCCCATACAACCTTAATTTTGAAAGCTGATTATCTCTAAAACAGTTTAAGGTAGGGAGCTGAAAATTGGTATAGAGGTAGGTGATATTAAAACCCTTCTCACTCAGAAAAGTGGGGGTTATCAAAAAAGGGGGCGTGGCACCTCCCATACAAGCTTAATTTTTAAAGCTGATTATCTCTAAAACAGTTCAAGGTAGGGTGCTGAAAATTGGTATAGAGGTAGGTGATATCAAAACCCTTCTCACTCGGAAAATTGGGGGTTATCAGAAAAGGGGGCGTGGCACCTCCCATACAACCTTAATTTTAAAAGGTGATTATCTCTAAAACAGTTTAAGGTAGGGAGCTGAAAATTGGTATAGAGGTAGGTGATATGAAAACCTTTCTCACTCAGAAAAGTGGGGGTTATCAAAAAAGGGGGCGTGGCACCTCCCATACAACCTTAATTTTAAAAGCCGATTATCTCTAAAACAGTTTAAGGTAGGGAGCTGAAAATTGGTATAGAGGTAGGTGATATCAAAACCTTTCTCACTCAGAAAAGTGGGGGTTATCAATAAAGGGGGCGTGGCACCTCCCATACAAGCTTAATTTTTAAAGCTGATTATCTCTAAAACAGTTCAAGGTAGGGAGCTGAAAATTGGTATAGAGGTAGGTGATATGAAAACCTTTCTCACTCAGAAAAGTGGGGGTTATCAAAAAAAGGGGCGTGGCACCTCCCATACAACCTTATTTTTTAAAGCTGATTATCTCTAAAACAGTTTAAGGTAGGGAGCTGAAAATTGGTGTAGAGGTAGGTAATATCAAAACCCTTCTCACTGAGAAAAGTGGGGGTTCTCAGAAAAGGGGGCGTGGCACCTCCCATACAACCTTAATTTTGAAAGCTGATTATCTCTAAAACAGTTTAAGGTAGGGAGCTGAAAATTGGTATAGAGGTAGGTGATATCAAAACCCTTCTCACTCAGAAAAGTGGGGGTTATCAAAAAAGGGGGCGTGGCACCTCCCATACAAGCTTAATTTTTAAAGCTGATTATCTCTAAAACAGTTCAAGGTAGGGTGCTGAAAATTGGTATAGAGGTAGGTGATATCAAAACCCTTCTCACTCGGAAAATTGGGGGTTATCAGAAAAGGGGGCGTGGCACCTCCCATACAACCTTAATTTTAAAAGGTGATTATCTCTAAAACAGTTTAAGGTAGGGAGCTGAAAATTGGTATAGAGGTAGGTGATATGAAAACCTTTCTCACTCAGAAAAGTGGGGGTTATCAAAAAAGGGGGCGTGGCACCTCCCATACAACCTTAATTTTAAAAGCCGATTATCTCTAAAACAGTTTAAGGTAGGGAGCTGAAAATTGGTATAGAGGTAGGTGATATCAAAACCTTTCTCACTCAGAAAAGTGGGGGTTATCAATAAAGGGGGCGTGGCACCTCCCATACAACATTATTTTTTAAAGCTGATTATCTCTAAAAGAGTTTAAGGTAGGGAGCTGAAAATTGGTATAGAGGTAGGTAATATCAAAACCCTTCTCACTGAGAAAAGTGGGGGTTTTCAGAAAAGGGGGCGTGGCACCTCCCATACAACCTTAATTTTGAAAGCTGATTATCTCTAAAACAGTTTAAGGTAGGGAGCTGAAAATTGGTATAGAGGTAGGTGATATCAAAACCCTGCTCACTCAGAAAAGTGGGGGTTATCAGAAAACGGGGCGTGGCACCTCCCATACAACCTTAATTTTTAAAGCTGATTATCTCTAAAACAGTTCAAGGTAGGGAGCTGAAAATTGGTATAGAGGTAGGTGATATCAAAACCCTTCTCACTCGGAAAATTGGGGGTTATCAGAAAAGGGGGCGTGGAATCTCCCATACAACCTTAATTTTAAAAGCTGATTATCTCTAAAACAGTTTAAGGTAGGGAGCTGAAAATTGGTATAAAGGTAGGTGATATCAAAACCTTTCTCGCTCAGAAAAGTGGCGGTTATCAAAAAAGGGGGCGTGGCACCTCCCATACAACCTTATTTTTTAAAGCTGATTATCTCTAAAACAGTTTAAGGTAGGGAGCTGAAAATTGGTATAGAGGTAGGTGATATCAAAGCCCTTCTCAATCAGAAAAGTGGGGGTTATCAGAAAAGGGGACGTGGCACCTCCCATACAACCTTAATTTTTAAAGCTGATTATCTCTAAAACAGTTTAAGGTAGGGAGCTGAAAATTGGTATAGAGGTAGGTGATATGAAAACCTTTCTCACTCAGAAAAGTGGGGGTTATCAGAAAGGGGGGCGTGGCACCTCCCATACAACCTTAATTTTGAATGCTGATTATCTCTAAAACAGTTCAAGGTAGGGAGCTGAAAATTGGTATAGAGATAAATGATATCAAAACCATTCCCACGCATATAAGTGGGGGTTATCGGAAAAAGGGGCGTGGCACCTCCCATACAAACTTAATCTTTCATGCTGAATATCTCTAAAATTGTTTACGCTGGGGACTTGGAAATTGGTGTGGAGATAAACGATAACAATTCCATATTAACGCAAAATAATAGGAGTTATACGAAAAGGGGCGTGGCTCCTCCCAACAACGCTTAATTTTTTTAGCTGAATATCTTTAAAAGGATTTAAGTCAGGGACCTAGAAATTGGTACAGAGCTATATGATACCAAAGCAATTTTTGCACATAAAAGTTTAGGTTATCGGAAAAGGGGGCGTGGCACCTCCCATACAAACTTAATTTTTCAAGCTGAATATCTATAAAAGCGTTTAAGGTTGGGACCTGAAAATTGATCAGGAGATTAACGATATCAATAGCATGCTTATGAAAAAAACAGTAGTTTTGGGAAAAGGGGCGTGGCACCTCCCATGCGTTCTTAATTTTTATAGCTAAATATCCCTAAAAGCGTTCATGGCATGTACATAGAAATCACTATGCAGATATACGATATCAATACCATGTCCACCCAAAAAAAGAAAAGATTTATCGAAAAATGGGGCATTGAACCTCCCATACGTACTAAACTTTTGAGGCTGAATATATCTAAAAGGGTTGGAGGAAGGGCCTGAAAACCATTATGGAGGTATACTATACGTATCAATACTCTTATTTAATTGGGTAAAATAGCCAATACTCAGTGAAAATAAATATCCGGAACAGAAAACTAAAAATTTTGTGTATCGTGCAGCCTTAAACTGAATACTAAAGTTATATATTTTTGAAGTAGTATACACAATGAAGTAGTGAAAAATCGTTAATTTTCTATTAAAAACAATACCGGTGTAATAACAATTTTTGAAATGAAATTAATAAAAAAATCTATTTTTGGCAGAACGAAGTTTGCCGGGTCAGCTAGTTTTGTTTTAAAAAACAAAACATAAAAATCGAAAGAGTATTAGTAAAGTAAAAAAGCAATAAAAGAGATGAAAGGAAATGTACGAAAAGGAAGGTGGCCGAAAGGAAAACGTAGAATGAAATAAAATAAATCAAATTAAATAATTTTTTTTTTTTTCGGATATAGTTTTTATTGTATCATTCTTAGAGAATATGACAATTTTTATAGAATCTTAACCTAGAATACAATGAGGTTATTCGTTTCCACTGCTTCAAATAACATATGGATGAAAATTTTATTTGATATAAAATAAATACTTATGAATACATTTATTATGTGTATGTGAATGTTTTTGTTTTTTCTAAGAGTATGTACGTTATTTTATTTTATATTCGTTCATTAGGTTATTCATTTTCATTATATATGTATTTATGCCGTCGGAATGGAATGGAATGGAATTCCAAGCAGCTGATTGTATAGTATTAAAAGTTCATACGGCTTGACAGGACAGGCTTATCGATGACACAATCATGTGTTGCATTAGTAAGTGCTGTTGCAGCTTTCGGAATGGAAGGAATTCCAATAAGCTGCGTGTATGAACTTAGGAATTTTTACGGCCTAATGGGATAGGCTCGTCCGGAACACAGTCATACATATGTTATACATGTGTATTAGTAAATGCTGTTGTAGCTTTCTGAATGGAAGGAATTTCAGTAAGCTGCATTTTGTAATTTAGAGGTTTTACGGCCTAATAGGATAGGCTATACGAGGTTTGAATTTTAGTGGCTCTAGCCTTGGTCACAATTTAGCTCGATATCCTTTCTCTTTAACCGCCTGGGGTATCTCTGTTGTAACAGGCTTTTAGCCAGTATGTTTGGATGATTGCCTAGTCTTGTGGCGTAGTTGGTTTGTATATTTTTTACTTCTTCAACAACTGTGTTAATCTTTAGATCCCTGTGTATAGCGGAATTTTTCACGAACCAAGGCGCCCGGCATATTGATCTTAATATCTTAGATTGTAGCCTTTGTATTCTTTCTAGACTGGATTTGGATGCTGAACCCCAAAGCTGTATTCCATATATCCAGGATGGTTTTATCACCATATTAAATAAAAGTATTTTGTTGTCAGTCTTAATTTAGATTTTGGACCAATGATCCATTGTAGATTGCTTATTTTCAGCTTTGTTTGCCTTAACTTATTATCAATATGATATTTCCAAGTAAGCCTTCTGTCTAAAGTAACACCAAGGTAGGCGACGTAACCTTTTTGGGTTACTATTTTGCCATTAATTGAGACAGAGGGGCAGGTATCTTTTTTTAGAGTAAAAGTGACTTGTACACACTTAGATTCGTTGACTTTAATTCTCCAATCTGAAAGCCATTGTTCTACAATTCTTAGATGGCTTTGCAACCGTCTGGCAGCCGTTGAGGGATTTGAGTGCACACTGAATATTGCTGTGTCATCCGCAAATGTCGAAGTAAGGAGATTTTCATTAGTGGGCAAGTCACTTTTGAATATTAAATATAGAATGGGTCCCAAAACACTACCTTGTGGAACTCCGGCGAAGATTGGATAGCTTTCAGTGGTATAACTTTTTTGCCTTACTCGAAACTTTCTTCCCGTTAGAAAGTTCTCTAAAAAAAGGCATATATTGTACGGAAGTGTACGTCTTATTTTAAATAATAGTCCTTCTAGCCATACCTTGTCGAAAGCTTGTGCTACGTCTAGGAAGAGTGCAGTGCCGACCGTATTTGAGTTACTATTCTATGCACTTGCTCTATCGTACCGTGTTTCTCCCTAAAACCAAATTGTTGACTTGGTATTGTCCCGCGTGTGTCTAGGATGGGCTTCCTTTTTTTCAGCAACAACTTTTCGAATAGTTTGGAAAATATTGAAATTAAGCTAATTGGCCTGTAAGAGTTTAACAGGGTGGGTTTTTCCCTGGTTTTGGAATCATAATGATTTCGGAAAGTTTCCAAGATTCAGGAAAGTAGTTTAGTCGCAGGAGGCTATTGAAAACGTATAATAATAACTTGGTAGCAACTGGAGGGAGTTGTTTTACCATTTCACCGGTTATTCTGTTGTGTCCGGGTGCCTTATTTTTCTGGATGTCGTTACAGATAACATTATTCAGGTCATTTATATTGAATTGGAGAGAGACTGTTGGTAAGCGAAGGGCATGTTCTGGGAGGAAATTGCTCCCTGGATTAGGCTGCAAATGCGGTTCCTTTTTCCTGGTCGCTTCGAGCAAAGTCACTGTTTTCGATTCGTACTGGAGGATCCTGCAAAACTGGCCTTTTGAAAGTTTTCAGTGACCGCAACAATGAGTAGTCTGTAGAAGATGTGGCTGTCAAGGATTTAATTCTGTTTTGGAAATCTGCTTCTTTTTTGTCCTGCAATAGCATCTGGAGCTCTTTCGTGCATTTTTTCAGTTCGTATTTCAAAGTTGGCGAGCGTAACCTCTGCCAATCTTTCCTAATTTGCCTTTTCTTGTGAATGAGATCGGTGATATCGTTTCCTTTGAAATAATTAGGGACACTCCTCTGGGTAGTGTTAGGCTGTGGGTGCGTTGATAATTTTGCTGCTACTTGAAGGACATTTGTGAAGTCAGTAATCGCAGAGTCTACTTCGGCTGCTGATTTAAGGCTTGTATTTAAGTTGGTATGAGAACTGATAAATTTTTTGTACTTAAGCCAGTTTGTAAATTTATTGGTTAAGCTCGAATTCAATTCGTTGAAAGATGGGATTATATCAATAGTGGTAACACAAGGAGAGTGATCAGATGATAGATCGAAAGCCGATTTTATCTTAATTAATTCTCTTTCGATTCCACGAGTTACACCAAAATCTATTAGGTAGGGAGTTTTGCTTCTATCAGTAGGCCAATATGTTGGCTGACCAGTGGAAATAATGTCTAGGTCATTGCTTAAAATTGCTTTGAATAGGTTTCTTCCCTTTGGTGTTATCAGTCTGGAACCCCAAAATGTATGTTTAGCGTTATAATCACCCGTTGCAAGAAACCGTGGGCCCAACTTGTTAAAGACTTCAGTAAATTGGGATTCTGTTATATTGAAACGGGGAGGACAGTATATTGCAGTTACAGTGAGCCCACCAGAGCTATCTTCTACTTGCACTGATGTTGAGTGTATATAATTCCTGCAATAATCTCCCAGTAGATGATGCTTAATCCGTTTTCTAATAAGTATTCCGGTTCCACCTCTAGCTTTACCTTCGGGGTGCTTGGTGTCGTAGAACGCAAGGCCGTCAATGCTAAAATTATTAAAGGCCGTCTAATGAGTTTCAGAGATTAGCATTATGTCTATCTGCTGTCTTTCTAGAAATATTTGGAGTTCGTTCCGGTGTTGGCTTAGGCCGTCCATTAATTAAATAATATAAATAAAACCCTATTCCTCATAAATCGGTTTTTTTAGTTGGCATATAAATAATTCTCTACAACTGCCCATTAGCGAATCATAAATATAATGGTTTCGGCTATAATGCCTTTTAACATAGCTAGTACTCCCTATTTCGTTTAGTTACATATTTGCAAACTAAACACTCAGCATTACCGAAAAAATTTTCGGAAAATTAAAACTTGTCTTCCCACTCAATACGCAGTAAAGTAAACTAAAATAAAATAACAAAATGTAAACTCTTAGGTACATGTTTCAAAAGAAAAAGACAATATGCCGGAATCGTAATTTGGCGTTAGGTCGGTCGCGCGTTGATCGTACCTCAAAGCCGCTTCACACTAACATTCGATATTAGATGTTGAATTGTAAACGTGCTCACTGCCACTAATATATTTTGTTGAATTTTTTCATAAATTTCATAATTTTTCATCGAAAAAAAACAATTTTAATTTACTTAATGTCAAACGCCCGACTTAGTAGAGAAATGTTCAACTCAGACGTTATACAGAGTTGCAATGAGCATACGATATTACAAAAAATTTACGACCAAACGCTTGAGGTCACAATGCGATTTGCTTCATATATTTCCATACATTTCTACTCACCTGTTAAAAGCGCGGCCGACCGAGCGCCAAATTTGGATTCCGGTATAAATAAATAATAGCTTAAAAAAAACTAAAAAACACGCTTTAACCTTGAAAATCGTACTAAAAATTGAGAAATAATTTAATTAGAAACAAAACGATGAACGAAAATATAAGTATTTAAGGAAAAGCGTGGGGGTGCTCAATAATATTTGAACATGAAAATATTCGATTCGTACAACTAGTACAAAAATATAAATACCTAGTTGCGAAATTAAAGAGTACGATATATGAAATCTCAAAAAAGTCAAAATAAAAATATTAGTAAAAAAACAGCGATTTGAAATATGTTTTGACATACTGAGCACCCCCACGCTTTTCCTTAAATACTTATATTTTCGTTCATCATTTTGTTTCTAATTAAATTATTTCTCAATTTTTAGTACGATTTTCAAGATTAAAGCGCGTTTTTTAGTTTTTTTAAGCTATTATTTATTATACAATGTTTTGTAAACGTGAGGTGAAAAAAATTTCTCTAAAAATAAAAAAATGAAAAAAAAAAAAAAAAAAAAAAAAATGCGCCACTCGGGACTCGAACCTGAGCTCCTTGGTCCGTAGGCAGCATACCTCACCATTACGCTACAAACGTATTCGGAACTTTGTTGTCTAAATTCGAATTTATTCAATCAGGTTACTTTTTTTTAACACGCTTTTATTATAATATATATAGCTTCACCTGTATGTATGTATGTATGTATGTATGTATGTATGTAACTTCATCCCATCCTAAAAGTTGCAACATTTAACTAAATTATTATATCTTTCAAACATTCACTTTTTTGTGTTCTCTCTATTATTTCTATTCTCCTCCGGATTCGAAACATGACATCAACAGCCCAACGGCATCATATAGTAGGACATTCAACATTATATTTTATGCTTCATTGCGGTTTTTATGTTACCTTTCTTCAAAATAGCTTCTATGAATTTCAATTCACTCCCGTATACCAGCCAATAAGTAACAAACTTGCAGGGTACGGAAAAACTCACTCACGAACGCTCAAAAATACATTCTTCTCAAACCACAAACAAATGTTCAAAGAAAAACGTATAACCACTCAAATAGCGAGCGAACTAACGCACAACAGCCAGCGATCGCCCATAGCGATGGCGATAAACTCAATGCATAAATTCAATCAAAAATAAGCACATCTCACACTGAAAAACTTCAGTGTATGAATACACACGCTTTCGCCTAAAAGTATGCTGTGTTTACATACATACATACATACATACATACATACATACATACATACAGGTGAAACTAATAAAAGCGTGTTAAAAATCTAATTCATATTACCACATACGGCATCCCCGATCAACACAACAAAAAATGGGAGCGAGGGCGGAGCTCGCAGCAAAAAAATTGGGAGTTAGGAGCAGAGCCAGGGAAAAAATATTTGAGAATGGAGCAGGAACGTAGCTAAAGGAAAACCAAACTTTTGCTCCGATGCCCTGGTTGTGAAGATTAAACGAAATATATATGGGGGGTTAGATGTGCAATAAAATTTTGTTGAAATTACCCGACGTCTATACATGCCATATCTGGAGCAATTCTATTGACAAATTGAAGCGATTAGCCAATCAGAGAGCAGAAAACATATTTTTTCCGATTTTTTTTTGTAATTTTCATTTAATAGTGAAATTAGCATAAATTAGCATTTATTATGAATTTGGCAATTTTTAGCTCTATCAAAAGTAGGTCAGAATGAATAATTTTTCTTAAAAACTATCCTAAATTAAGCATTATGTGATAGCTACCATAGAAAAAAACTTGCTTGTGCCAATTTTTGGTTGCCCTATTAATAGCGTTTGTTCGTGTTGAGAAATCACTGTTGGACAGTGTAATTGAACCATGGTCTGAAAGCAACCCAGAAAAATATCAAGATCACAACGTTGTTGTTGCATTTACATGCAAAAATTTTATACGGGTTTGGGTTGCTGTTAATTGGAACGCAGCTAATGTTGTGTTCAGTCATTTGTTAAACCACGTGTGTTGTTCAATTAATTCTTCAAAATCGTGAAAATGGAAAGTGATGATATACTTGTTTATAATATAATTCCGGGTTTGAGGAAAACCAGCAAATTATTACATATTTATTTATGTTCTATTAACTTTGCTTAACGTGAAATTTGTGTGTAACTATTCAATAAAATACAAAAAGAATTAGAATATTATTGTTTCATTAAAAAAAAATAAAAGGGCAATAAGGCCTTTAAGGCTTTATTTCTCTTTCGGAGTGTAATAAAGCCTTTTTTGAAATAAAGGCCTTATTTCACTTTCAATAGTGTAATCAGGCCTTAAAGGCTTTATTTCACAAGGCGCTATTGCACCCTGCCGGTTTAATTATGTATCATAATATTACCATGTTTGTTTTCGTTACCTAGTCTTAATTATATAATAATGTGTTGTGTATCTTTTTTTCAATTATTCCAATAAAACAGACTCCCTGAGGAAGGCGGAAAAGACGCCGAAACGCGTAGGAGAATATAAGAAAATTTTATTTTTGCTTATAAATCTCACCGGCCTAAAAGCTCTAAAAAAAGCATTCATTATAAATTGAATATATTTGGCCTAAATCTTATAATACATAATCTTTATATTTGACAAAGATATCGCTTAAAATATTTTTATTGGGTCATTTCATAATACCCATATATAAAAATGGGCGCAGTCGTCAACCGATTTCGCTAAAATTTTTAACATGTATTACTACAAGTAATGAAAGTGTATGCACCAAGCTTCGTCATAATATATCAATTATTTGTCGAGTTATAGGCTAAGAAATCTCGTATATTCCTGTTTCTAAAAGGAGGCGGTGCCACGCCCATTTTCAAAAATTTTTGTGTTTTTTGTTTTATGTCCATAGTTGGACTCCTGCCATAAAATTTCAATGATATATCTTTATATTCGACAGAGATATCGCTTAAAATGTTTTTATTAGGTCACTTTATAACACATATGTATAAAAGTGGGCGTGGTCGTCAACCGATTTTGGTAATTTTTCGTCCAAACATTTGCCTAAGTAAGTATATCACGAGTACCAAATTTAATTTATTTATTTATTTATTTATTAATTATTGATGTCTAAAATAGTTCATATTTACACATACATTTAAGCGTAATTTAATATAACAAATAAGTATAAATTTATGATCTGAATAGATACATAGTAAAAATATAGCAGAAAACGAAAAATTCAATGAGATATGCGTATACATATACAAAAGTTTCACTTAAATATAAAGGTAAACCGGAAGTTAAGTGCGCGCAAGATATGTGTTCAGTTCAAGAGCAGTCTGTATCGGCTCAGTAAAGTCAATATCTAAGAAACCTGAGAAATAGTTAAACTCAGACATAGTTCTATTTAATGGTGCATTTGCGCTGTATACCGTTCTGCTTAAGCCAACTCTGAAAACATTAAAATTACGGAAATTCCGACTGGGAATATAGAAATGTATATTCTCAAGAATTGAGGGACAGTCAACATTCCCTATAACTATGCCCATTAAAAACGAGATAGCCTGAATAACTGCTCTATTACGCAAAGTAGGTAGACTGATTAGTTGACACCGAGAAGAATAAGAGGGCAAGGGTTCATTAAAGTTTAAAGAGCGCAAGGCAAATCGTATGAATACCCTCTGTACTTTTTCCAAACGATTTATATGAATTAAATGATGGGGTCTCCATATAAAAGATGCATAATCTACTTTAGAGCGAACAAATGCTGAATATAAAACCTTTAGTGTGTAAGGATCAGTAAAATTTTTAGAATTTCGTCTCACAAATGCAAGCATAGCAAATGCGTCCGCTATCACTCTATTTAAGTGCGTAATAAAAGTAAGTTTCGAATCAAAATGTACTCCCAAATCCTTTATCTCATTAACCGAGTCCAAGCAGATATTATTTATTGAATAAGTTGACATAATAGGGTTTTTTAACTTTGAAAAGTTTACTTTGTGACACTTTTTGATGTTGATAAAAATACTATTATTTGCACACCAGGCATTAAGCTTATTGATGTCGGATTGTAATTTTGATGTGTCATCATAATTTTTGATTTCCAAATAAATTTTCAGATAGGGGTGAGTATTGACACGATTTTTTGGGAGTTGACACATAAGCACTGACTCACTAAAAAGAGTCGACTCACTGAGTTGGCACGATTGTGCTACAACACGTTTGTGTTACAGCACGATTGTGCTACAGCACATATTACTTTCGTGCTATTGTCAACCAAAAAGTGTTACTGTGTGCTATCAGAGACTGTGTCAGTGAAAGAGTCGCTCCGATGATGAATTGATATTTGTACGAGAATGGGATATAAATCAATAATATAATTGAAGTGATAGGTGTGGGTGGGCAAATATACGGAAAATTAATTAATTAATTAATTAATGTCGTTTTGGTTGTTGATTATTGATTTAGACCTATGTAGCTCTGAGATATAGGGTATTTAGGGATTTTTGAGATGTACATGAAGTACACATATTGGGCTATCTGATGGATAAATAAAATATACATATGTGTGCCAATATAAACTTAGTTGGTAAGATCAATTACAATATTTCAAATGAATGTATCTTTTTTATATATGCACATACATACGGTAATGGGTTAAAGTTCAAAAGTTGGGAAAAAATCATATAGTTTCTGAATATCATAACCACATTTACCAAAATTAAGGGGAACAACTGAAAAAAACCCAAAATAAGTGTCCATACAAAAACGGGTTAGTGTCCGAAAGTTAGTACAATTCATGCAGAATACACCTACATCAGGCGCGGATCCAGGATTTCGGCAAGGGGGGGGTTTTGAAAATTTCTTTTTTTGGAAGATGTTTTTTAAGGGCAGACGCTGCACATAGGTAGATTTTACGAATTTATGCGGCCAAAATTGAAAATTTTAAAATTGGTGCAAATACAAAATCCAAAATCGCTCTACGTTTATAATAGACCGGGCGATAATAAACCGGTCTTCTCGGCTTTTATAGACAACGGGGGTGTCCCTGCCGCTAGTCGAAACTTATTATTCTCCCACTTTTTCGATTTTTTATTTTTTACGTATTTTAAGTAACCCGTTTTTAGTTTTAGTTTTAAGACAGTTATCAAAGTAAACATCATGGATTCGAGTGCTTCAGGTAAATATCATTATTTATTGAAGAAATCGTCAACCTAGCATAATAAGAGACCCACCATTTTGAAGCTTTTAAGCATATTGGCCTTTCTTGAAAAATATTGTTAATTTTTTAATTCAAAAGCATTTTAGTTATATTATCGCCTCCGATCGATTACCCGTCAATTTCTCTACGGAAAAATGCAAAGCCAGAAATTATCTACAATGGATTAAAAATTGGCCTATTTGGAAAATTACCTGCTTTCGTATTTTTAGTATTTCCAATTTTTCAAAGTCAAGGAAATACTTATCATAAAAAGGGGCTAAGAATCCTAAAGCTACATTTTTTAGAAGAGTTTTGAGTATGCAGTTTTGCAGCTCATTCAATTTTAATATAACAATATGCAACATTCAACTTTTTGAAAATTTTCATTGGCTTTTCGGAAATTTTAATTCTAAAATTGACGGAATTTTTCACAGCATTGAGAATTTAACTTTTTACACTAAAATTTGTTGGCTACATAACAGTACACTTAGAAATCTCCTCAAAATCTTCTATAAATTATGGCCTTGCTTTGAAATTTTTAATCCACTTTCAGAAATTTCTACGATTTTTCAGATTTTTTCCATAAGCTCAGAAATCCGGCTAAAAACGATTTTTATTGAAAAATTTTATATATTTTTAAACTAAAATAAGACAGTAAAATTTTCGACAGAACTCTTTGAAATAAATTTAAAAACTTTGGCGTATGATTTTTTTTTGAGTCACTATATATTTTTCAATAAAATCGACTTTTAACTCAAATTATTAAAATTTTGCATTAAACAAGCAATTTGAAATAGATGTAGACAATAAAATATTTTTGGCCGCATAAAACTTGAAAATCTACCTATGTGCGCTGGTGAAAATATGGACTAATACCACCTACTATTATCATTCTATATACTAGTTGCGCCATTTCCCGCACCTTAAAAACACCAAACTCAAAACCCTCCAAATTAACAATATGTATGTCATCACATAAAGTGCAGGAGATTTCAATTGAAGTTCTAAATAACATGTATAACGTATGTATACATATCTATTTTTGCATTGGTACGTGCGAATGAGTATCGTATCGTATTGGTGGCAAATTGATCATCAATTTCACTTACCCTTGCATTTAAAGCCAAAATAAATAAGAATATATGTATGTAGTACTTTTTGGTTATATTTATATTTTTAATACATAGAATTTTTACTTTATTGAAGTTCTTGTGTTTATATACTCAAATTTTTAAAAGATAAATTTAAACAAGAATTGCGAAATGCCTCTGAAAAAGGCAATTTCTCCAACGATCCAGACATTTCTGACCAAATTAATTTTGTACAATCCCGATAAAAATAGGGATAAGAAAGAAAAGAAAATAAATTTGCGATTTGGCAATTTGCGAATAGCATTTGACAAATTTGATTTTATGCGCGTGCGTCCAAAGGTACCTACATGAACTTTTTTCGCATGTAGGTACATATTTTGGATGTTATGTGGTCCAACCATTGCTTTTGGAATCATAGAGTTTTCCTTGATCACTTTGGGAAATTTGGGCGCAGAATCTATAAAGGCATTAATTTGGGATCTATGATAAACCACAAGGGGGGGGTTTGAACCCCCAAAACCCCCCCCCCCCGTGGATCCGCCACTGACCTACATACACCAAATTTTGCCTAAATCACCTGGAATTAATGAAGAAATGCATAAATAGGTGACCACCCCAATACCAAAAACCACCAAAATACACGAAGTGCCATATAAAGTAAGCATGCACAAGATGACGCTAAATAAGAGGCGAAATCGAACGTGCCAGCGGAGTCGAGTATGCTACTGAGTTGACGTGCTATAAACGTGCCAGCGGAGTCAAGTGTGCTACTGAGTTGACGTGCTATAAACGTGCCAACGGAGTCAAGTGTGCTACTGAGTTATCATTTTATCGTGAGGTGAGCTTGAGCGTGCAGCTCACTGATGGGAGTTGACACAGAGTCATGACTCAGTGCCGAGTTACCCAAGCCTATTTTCCAATCATCAGCATAAAGAAGAAATTGAGCGTATTTAAAGCAGGAATTAATATCATTTATAAAAAGAATGAAGAATAATGGGCCCAAAATACTACCTTGAGGAACCCCTGAAGTCGCAATAAATGATTTAGACGAAACACCATCAATGACCACATCACTACTTCTGCGATGTAGGTATGACTTTTGCCACCTCTTAACCCAGAGAGGGCTTATATTTATACTGCTTCTGTGTTATATTAGGGTTTTTTTGATTTTTTGGCTTGAAGATCCTCTCACGTTCGGTATCCAGCATTATGCTTTCCCTTTATCTTTTCATTATTGCAGCTGAAGTTTTTTTACAATTGGCTACTCGATCGTCAAAAAAATTAACACTATTTTTACTTGGCGTCACTTACGTTTCACTTTAGAGGTGGGACACTATCGATAGTGCCACCATCGATAGTTTAGCAAAAACTATTGATAGTCTTCGATAGTCTTCAAAAAATGAACCATCGATAGTACTATCGATAGAACTATCGCCGAAAATTTGAAAAATTCAGGAAAACATCACAATCTCAATTTTTTACGTTCAGTCCAGTATATTTAAATACACGGAAGTGAAAGTTTGAAGTCGAAACAAAAAAAAATCTTCTATAAATTTTTTTGTACATACACGAATATAAAACCTCTACAGAATCTGAAATATTATGGTGCAATATGGGGATGTAAAAGTTGTAAAACTATCGAGAGTACAGATTAACATCGATAGTTTTTGATAGTTTTGAAAAAGCCATCGATGGTATTCGATAGTGTTCAAAAAAATAAAATATCGACACTATCGATATTGCCATCGATAGTTTTCCACCTCTATTTCACTTAAATGGCATTAATTAAAAAAATCAGGGACCGATTTTAATCGTTATTTTCATTTCTTCGGTTGAAAAATCATTATGAAAACTTCGTTAACAATAAAATGCAAGTATGCCGATACAATGATTTTAGCACATTTTATCCAAATATGACCTCATCTTTATTCTGAAGATTTTTATTTTTTAAATTTTTAAATAACCATTATTTACGATTTTTATTTTTTCGATCAAAAATAATTTTTATTATTGGATATTAATTTTTCCGATGAAACTTGATCGATATTTTATGATTTTTATTTTTTCGATCAAAAATAATTGTTATAATTGGATTTAAATTTTTCCGATCAACTTTAATCAATATTTTTTTTTATTTTTTCTCCGATCATAGTAAACTTTTTCAAACGTTAGTGAATCCTATATTTGATGGCCTGAAGTTGACGATTGTGCCAACATTGGCGCATTTCTATTTGAGAGCAAAATTTATGTTAGTGTATTAATAATATAGCGTATGGTGCAAAAGAAACAAGTTTTTAGAGTTTATTATGATCTGAAAAATTTAAATCCAATAATAAAAATTATTTTTGATCGAAAAAATAAAAATCATAAAATATCGATCGAGTTTCATCGGAAAAATTTAAATCCAGTAATAACAATTTTTTTTTATCGAAAAAATAAAAATCAAATTATAACGATTACAAATGATTTTTTTTTATAAAAATGATAATCGTTACGGTCCCTGAAAAAAAGTCTTAATTTTACAGTTTTAAATGAAGCAGATTTGTTTGACAGGTAAATTTTAAAGAAACTTCAAGATATGAGCTAATTTGAAAGATCGGTTTTAAAATTAAGATAACTTTTCTAGGTTTTTGCGTCACTTGCGTTTCATTTTCCTATTTAGATTTTCAGCAAGAAATTATGTATATTTATTACAGCTAAGCAGTAACCAAATCTTAGGTACAGTTTATTTATTCAATCCTTCTGGCACTTGTTCCTGGTAATGACTCTAGTATCTAACTATAAAATCATGGAAATAATAGTAGATAGAAAATGGAAATGGATAGAAATGGTAATAATATTTTTTTATTTTTTATTACTTAACTCTTTGAAATTAATTTAAACAGGGCTAACAACATTTTTCATTTAAAAAGTAAATATTTCTGAGAAGCTTGGTTCACCACCTTACCAATCGCGGTACTTTGGAAACTCTAAATCAAGGTCGATTTTCCTCAATTTCAACTCACTTTTCTAGGATTTGCCCATGTATAAACAAGGTAAATATTTGATTTGATTCTTATAATATTAGTTTGGCGATTTGGTTAAGTTAAACAATCAATTTTAAAACAATTTTTTGTAGCAACAAATACCTATGTAAGTATCTATGAAATCCTAGTTCGAGTACTGTCAATACTGCTTTGCCTTTCCGGGCCCCCAAAAACCTTCCGGGCCCCAGGCCGATTGCCCTGGCTGCCCCCCCCTCTCCGCGGCCCTGGACGGACGGACGGACACGGCTCAATCGATTTCTCTTTTCACCCGATCATTTTGATATACATATATAAGTCCATATCTATCTCGCTTATTTCATTCTGTTACAATCCACCGTTATAAAATCAAAACTATAATACTCTGTGTACGAGTATAGCTGAGTATAAAAACAAAATGGAGCACACCTCGAATTGGGAGAGAAGCTCGGTCATAAAACTCGTCAGAGTTATAATAGCGCCATTGCATTATTATTATTAACCAAAATGGCAACGCTGAAAATTATCATTTACCTTTTTTTTCTCATGAATCTTCGACTTTTTGCCCTATATTCTTCCCGAAAGCGGAAATTTTTGAAGGTAACTTCTTAGGGGCGGGGTGTAATAAGGCCTTTAAGGCCTTATATCGCAAGCAAAGTGAGATAAAGCCTTTATTTTGTCATTTTCAAAAAAAAAGTTCTTATTTCACATTTTTTTGAAATGTGCAATAACCCCTTTATTTATTTACGCGAGAACTTATGAGAATTTCAATGAGCAAATAACTGTTATATAAATAACAGATTTTTTATAAGCGCGGCCGAAGGCCCCCAACGCAAAAGCTGTTCTCCGCAAAAGTTTTTTTTTTTATCTTCTCTTTCCGGAGTAATATCTATGGCCCGGTCCACAGTGCTTTTGCGCAGAACACTTTTCTGCGTTGGCGGCCTTCGGCCGCGCTTATAAAAAATAACCCTGGGCTACGCCATCCGTCCGGACGTGTGTCACAGCCGTGGCTACCGCCACGGTGATGTCCTTCTGCGTAGTACACCCCTCAGCGTAGGCGGGGTCTGGTACGATATGTCGAAAATTTTAATGTCGATCCCGTGTAGCCGATAGAACTCTCTTTTCGGAGTAATATCTATGGCCCGGTCTACAGTACTTTTGCGGCCATTTCAAATTGGTATCGATTATTAGCCTTTCTTGGTCGCGTCCCCTATACCTGGCACTTGCCACAAAGTGAAATAAGACCTTTAGAACCTTATTTCACATTTCAAGTGAAATAAGACCTTATTCTTAACAAAGGCTTGATTTCTCAATCGATAGCTATATAAGGCCTTAAAGGCCTTATTACACCCCGCCCTTCTTAGGTGGTGATACAGAAATTTTATGGGGAGTAAAATTTTAAAAAGGAAACAGCACGTACATTCCCGTTGCACTGAAATAGCAAACAGCAAAAGGTCAAAACGTTTACCCAACTTTCCCTCAAATATTTTGGACCATGTTAGTATCAAATAAAAGGTATTAAACATGGATTTTAAATAGAGATGTACTCATTATGATTCCCAGGTCAGTTCCGCAGATATGGGTCAAAAGGTGGACCCGGATGACCTCGGAATATTTCTGAGCAATTTTGGTATTAAATGAGAGGTGTTGAGCAGAGCTTTCACATAATATGGACCCGGATAATCCCGTTATGTCATGTCTGGTCATGTTATGTCATGATGTGATGATATGATATTCGGTATTCGCTTTCGTATTGTTTTTCGCATTGACCCATACACTAAATCGTCGTACCATACGAAAACTAACATACGTTTTTTTGTGACTGGCGAAAAGTAACAAGTTCGACTTTTGACCGACGAAAAATAACAAAATCGACTTTTGGCTGACGAAAGTATAAAAGGGCTGACATGATTTAAAATTTCGAAAAAAAAAACTTAACAATATTGCCCTTGAGGGTTGTTTTTTGGGTTATTAGTGATTGTTTTATGTTATCCACGTCTCGACCTTTCTATTTTTCATTTTCATTTGTGGAGTTATCCATCCACATAAAACTATCAATAATAACCCAAAAAACCGCCTTCATTGTTAAAAAATTAAATTAAATACCACAGCCAACCGTGTGATCGAATTAAAAAACAATTCCGCTTTCGGGAAGAATATAGGGCAAGAAGTTAAAGATTCCCTTCCCTGGGGAGTGTACCAAAAACTGAATACGCCATCCTCTGTAGCGATTAATTCTACGTACGGGTAGATATCAATTTTTTCTCTTGTTCAAAGGCCTAAGTTTTTTCATACATAAACCTAAACATACCTTGAAATTCTTGAAAAGTGTGCGGTTTTTGGTGTTTTTGGAAAAGTGAAATTTTTTTTTTTCAGTTTACTTACTGTAAAACCCCCTATTTTCATATTCCGGTGCCGGAGGCTGGATCTAAAAAAACGCATCTAATGTGTATGCATTTACTTGTTATTTCCCAATTTATAAACCATATGATGGTGGGCGGTGGGTGATATTTAGCGAATGGTGCTTGAAGTCAGTTTTATGGGCGTAGAAATGGCCACAATGAGATTGAATTTATTGAGGGTTGTTTGGGCCCGACCACACTTTAACATTTGTATACAAACATATTTCTATTTATGTATTCTATTATGTAGTATGAGTATATTTGTATCATAGCCTATGCTCGTGATCGCTTGCTGGCTAATATTGCTGTTGTTTGATATCATATTAAATTGTATCGTAATTTGTGGCGCTGAGGTTGCGGCTATGGCTGTGGCCCATTTCGAGGCCATGGTGCAAAGCATGAGGAACGAGGGGAAATTGGAAAACATATCAATGAAGCAGCTACAGCTGGCGGCGAAGTCAAAATTTGTATGTGGCACATATGCTTGGGTAGGGATGATATCGGTGGTTGAATTGGATTAAATGTAAGTTATTACATCTAAGTCGTTTGCTCGTTTAGAGTTGATGGTGTGTGAAAAAATGTGAACAGATTGTTGTATAATTGAGTTTTAGCATCCGTTTTGCTTCATGACCTTTCAAACTTGTTATGCTACCATTTTACATAATTTTACTAGAATAGCTAAGTATGTAGGAGCTATTATACATTTCTTAAGGTTTTTTGCTGCAGCGTTGGCATCTTAGGTGAAGTAGATTTTAATATTTTTACCATCTTTAAGCCATACGAAAATTATATTAATACTAGCTGACCCGGCAAACTTCGTTCTGCCCAAAATAGATTTTTTTATTAATTTCATTTCAAAAATTGTTATTACACCGGTATTATTTTTAATAGAAAATTAACGATTTTTCACTACTTCATTGTGTATACAACTTCAAAAATATATACTTTTAGTATTCAGTTTAAGGCTGAACGATACACAACATTTTAAGTTTTCTATTCCGGATATTTATTTTCACTGAGTAAGTAAGAGGATTGATATAGTATACCTCCATAATGGTTTTCAGGCCCCTCCTCCAAAGTTTAGTACGTATGGGAGGTGCAATGCCCCATTTTTCGATAAATCTTTTTTTTTTGGGTGAACATGGTATTGATATCGTATATCTGCATAGTGATTTCTATCTACATGCCATGACCGCTTTTAAGGATATTTAGCCTTAAAAATTAAGAACGCATGGGAGGTGCCACGCCCCCTTTTCCCAAACATACTGTTTTTTTCAGAAGAACGCTATTGATATCGTTAATCTCCTGATCAATTTTCAGGTCCCAACCTTAAACGCTTTTATAGATATTCAGCTTGAAAAATTAAGTTTGTATGGGAGGTGCCACGCCCCCTTTTCGTATAACTCCTATTATTTTGCGTTAATATGGAATTGTTATCGTTTATCTCCACACCAATTTCGAAGCCCCTAGCGTAAACAATTTTAGAGATATTCAGCATGAAAAATTAAGTTTGTATGGGAGGTGCCACGCCCCTTTTTCCGATAACCCCCACTTTTATGCGTGGGAATGGTTTGGATATCATTTAGCTCTATACCAATTTTCATCTCCCTACCTTGAACTGTTTTAGAGATAATCAGCTTTAAAAATTAAGGTTGTATGGGAGGTGCCACGCCCCCCTAACATTTTTTAATTTTTTCTTCGACTAAACCTTCGCAAGGTAACAACAAACAAAACCCCCTAAGGAAGTATTTGATTTGGTTCAGCCGTTTTCAAGTTTTAGCGTTTCAATTAAATACCAAATCATTTTTATATATATATATGATTCGTTCATATATTCGATAATGTTATCTATGTCTATTTCAAAATTTGTGGTTAATAGTTGCTCAATACTTTGAAAAGTTTAAAAGATTTTTAAACTTTTAAGGTGTAGTTTTTACTAGTTAACCCGGCCACGCGATGCTGTGACTTTCAATTACACTCTGCGACAATTTGAGGGTGGAAGACCACTTATTGCCACATTTGAAAATTTTTTGATATACCTTCATAGTTACTGATTATTTTTCTTTTCTGTGGACCTAGATTTTTCATACAAAGATCCGTAGTGAAGTTTTTTTTTTGTTGTTCTCATAGTTGTTTTTTATTGAATCTTTCTTGTGTAGAAAATAACAATAATTTGGAAAATCTTAGAAACTAATACAATAAATTATTTGTTGCCAGTGCTACAAATAATAAAGTTGGCAAAGAGTCTGTTTAAATATACACATATGGCATGTATCTTAACCTAGGAGTGTAAAATTAACCTAGCTGTGTAATGGAGTTTATCTTCGTCTAGGTTATTATTATTATTATTTATTTATTATTATTATTATTTCTTTTTTTTCTCAAAAGTGGGTAAACAGCTTAAGTTTTCATTTACAAATATATGTACAGCCATAGCATGGTGATCGTAGAGGGGTTTGTTTCGCGCGGGCTGGCGCGATGATCGACAGGGACTAGGTGACGTCATCGCGATGGCCATTGATCGGTCGCTTCGGCGACGTTTGTTGTATTATAGGCCCGTCACATAGCATACGTCAATCCGTCTACGTCGACGTATGTGACTGACAGCTCAGTAAACTGTGGGCATTTAAATGCACATCGGTACAAGTACGACGGATCCGTCGCCGCAACGTACCAAAGTTGCCGAACACTCAACTTTCGGCATACGTCAATCCGTCGCTGTCAGCTGATTGCTTTTGATCCTTAACCTTTAGCTACTCTTGAATTTTACTTTTTTTGCTATTTGCTTTTCGAGTTTTTTCTCATTTGTAAAGCATTCCTCCATAAAACCAAAATGGTCAATAATTATCAGGAGATGTGAAGTTACTGAAAACTGAATTTCAAGAGGGCAACTTAAAAGAGAAATTACAAAATATTCTAAAGAGTTAAATTTTTGCCACCACCTCTGTAGTTAAAGGTTAATCAAACAGCTGATTTATGTATATCCGTCAACGTTTCCTATGTGGCGACCTCTCCGTCAAGTACGTGAGCTGTCAGTCACATACGTCGACGTAGACGGATTGACGTATGCTATGTGTCGGGGCTATTATTCGGTATTTACGCTATCCCGTGCAATGGACGACAGGGACTAGGTGACGTGCATCGCGATGGCCGTTGGTCTGACGCTTCGGCTACGCGTATTGTATTGTTCGGTATTTACGCTATCCCGTGCGATGGACGACAGGGACTAGGTGACGTGCACCGCGATGGCCTGTGGTCGGTCGCTTCGGCGACGTTCATCATTATCTAAAGTTACTTTCGAGATATTGGTCTAACAGAATATGACCTTATGCACAATTGAGGTTTACATCCTTTCTCTTTAATCGCCTATGATAGTTTTGCTTTAGGAGACTTTTTGCTAATGAATTAGGACGGTTAGCTAATCTTTTCGCATAATTTGTTTGCATTTTCTCTATCTCTTCGGTCACCGTATTTATTTTTAGGTTACTATGTATAATAGAATTTTTTACATACCAAGGAGCTTTGCATATTGTTCTTAATAATTTGGACTGTAGCCTTTGAATTCTTTCTACGCTAGATTTCGATGCTGAGCCCCATAGTTGTATTCCATACATCCAAATTGGTTTTAAAACATATGAAATATTAATATATTATTATCTAATCCCAGTCTCCAATTTGGACCAGTTAACCATTGCAGATGGCTTATTTTCAACTTAGCTTGCATAATCTTTTTGTCAATGTAATTTTTCCAAGTCATTATTCTATCCAATGTGACTCCAAGATACGTAACGGTTTTCTGAGTTATTATTTTTCCATTTATTGAGACTGGTGGGCACACTGAGAGAAAAAAAAAATATATGGAGGGGTCAAAGAAATTGTTTACCTATTTTGAACACTACTTTCTTTGTTTTGAAGACTTGATTTCTTTAATTTTGAGAAATTAAATTCCCAACATGTTAAAAGGTTTATAAAATATTGTTGTTACATGCGTTACCATGGTTTCATATACTTGTTTTGAAAAAATTCATACATTAAAATAATGAAAAATTCTTTAAGCGCCATTCCATTCCCAACTTTCCTTGTTTTGAAGACTTGATTTCTTTAATTTTGAGAAATTAAATTCCCATACAAATCCCCATGGCAACGAATTTGTTTGAATGTTTTTTTATGTTTTTTCCACATTTTTGAAAAATTTACACAAAAAAAAGAAAATTTTGTATTGGGACGCGTGTTCAAAATAAGGAAAATTATGTCTTTGATCGAGAGAAATTTTTTTTTTGAGTGCATGTGTCTTTTTTTAGGCTAAAAGTTACTTGTACACATTTAGATTCGTTGACCTTAATTCTCCACGTAGTAAGCCATTCTTCTAAAGTTTTTATGTGTCTCTGCAATTGGATGGTAGCAGTGGTGGGATTTGTGTGTACACTCAGTATAGCCGTATCATCTGCGAAGGTAAACGTGATAAGGCTCGCGTTAGTTGGCAGATCGCTTGTGTAAATTAAGTATAATAAAGGCACTAGAACGCTACCTTGTGGAACTCCAGCAGAAATTGGATGGCTTTCGGTTGTAAAACTTGTGTGCCTTACTCGAAATTTTCTACCTGTTAAAAAGCTTTCTAAGATCCCGTAGAGATTATATGGAAGTGTTTGTTTCAATTTATGCAACAGCCCTTCTAGCCATACTTTATCGAAAGCTTGTGCCACATCTAGAAATAGGGCAGTGCAATATCGTTTGGTTTCAAAAGTTGACCTTATTTCTGAAACTATTCTATGCACTTGTTCTATCGTACCGTGCTGCTCTCTAAATCCGAATTGGTGACTTGGTATGGTTTCGTGCAGTTCTAGGATGGGCTGGATTTTTTCAGCAATAATTTTTTGAATACTTTGGAAAAGATAGAGATTAAGCTTATTGGCCTGTAGGAGCTTACTATTGTCGGGTCTTTGCCTGGTTTTGGGATCATAATAATTTCAGATAGTTTCCATGGATTAGGAAAATGACATAATCGGAGGATACTGTTGAAAATGTATAGTAATTGCTTAATAGCCCGTTATTCTGTCACAACCTGGTGCTTTCTTATTCTCTATGTCTTTTGATATAGTTTAATTCAAGTCGTCTAGTTTAAATCCAAATAGCACTGCTGGTAATTGTGGAGTATTTTCTGGGAGAACATTTTGGCCTTCATTTGGAGTAAATACATTTGAAAGATGGGTTGCAAAGGCTATTCCTTTTTCGTGGTCACTTCGAGCAAATTCACCATTTTGCATTCGTATTGGAGGATCCTGCTGAACCGGCCGTTTTAGATATTTGAGAGAGCGCCACAAAGAATAATCTGTACAGGATGTGGCCGTGAGGGACTTAATTCTATTTTGAAATTTTGTTTCCCTTTTCTCTTCTAGGAGTATTTGGAGCTCTTTCGTGTATTTTTTTTAGCTCGTTTTTCAGAGTTGGAGATCGCAACCTTTGCCAGTCTCTCCTAAGTTGCCTTTTCTTGGAAACTAGCTCAGTGATATCTTCTTCTTTGAATGAACTAAAGCTATGCTGCTGGGTTCTGTTGGGACGTAAGGGTGTTGAAACCTTTGCTACCACTTGCAGTAAGTTTGTGAAGTAAATTATCGCATATTCCACTTCGGCGGCGGATTTAAGGCTTAGATTTTGATTAATATGCGAACTTATAAATTTTCTGTACTTCAGCCAATTCGTAAATCTATTAGTTAAGCCTGTGTTCAGTTCGTTTAAAGTTGGAAGTGTTTTAATGGATATGACACAAGGAGAGTGATCAGATGATAGATCAAAAAGTGATTCTATCTGAAGTATTTCCGGTTCGAGGTCGCGAGTTACCCCAAAATCTATGAAGTCGGGAGTTTTGCTCACATTTCCATATGTATATATATGCAATACCTATCAGTATTCGAGGTAAAGAGGTGCATATTCAGTAGAGTATTCAGTATGAAAAATAACTTTCAAATTTTATATAAATTTACCCCAAATTTGAAATAAAATTGTTTTTATTAGACGAAATTAGCACATAAATCTAGCATTAATTTTTGCACATTGAATTTCAGGTCAATTGATTGGGCAGTTTTTACAAAAGCTTGAAGCTGCATCCCCACTTAGAAATTAAAAAAGTCTTAAAAATGTAAAAATTAAAAAAAAAATCCTTTTTGGTAAATGACAGTTCGTTATGATGGCGTTCATTTAGGCATTAAATTTTACATAAAATTACCCCAAATTTAAAATTTAACCAAAAAGTTTTAAAAAAAGAAAAAATAAAAAAAAATTTGTTTGTTACCCGAAAATAGCACATATATCAAGCATTCATTTTTGCATATTGAATTTCAGATCCATTGAAGAGGGGAGTTTTTCAAAAACGTGAAGCTGCCCCTCCCCCCAATTTCACATTAAAAAAGTCTTAAAACAAAAAAACCCCGTAAAATTGGAGCACAAAAATTTTTTTTTAACAAATTAGCACATAATTCTTATCCTAATTTGCAAATCCATTGGAGGAAGTTAATGGAATTGATAAATCCAATTTCCATATTTGACAATGAATCGCCCGTGAAAGGGTATTTGGATATTTTTAAGAAGCAACGTTCCCGCATCGTTAAAAAAATGGAGTTGATAAGGAAAAACCACTTCCTCTTGTTGGACGCCGCAAAAAGCCTTGTCAAAGGAGTCAGATTATATTAGACAAGAGTAAGGGCCGTTTACTTAACCTCCGGTTAAGAACTTAACCACAGATTTTTGTCCGGTTAAGCAAATTAGTTGACAGCTAAACTAACCAGCGATTAAATTAATCAGATGTTGAGCAAACGATCCTAAGAAGTCTTGTGTGGTTATCACTATTTGAAAAAAACGTATTTTCTTTCCCCAAAAGGAACGCTCAAAAAGTTTTGGGAAGTCGACTGCTAAGTCAATGATGAAGATTTTTTTAAAACCAATTTTAGAATGCGTCGAAACGCATTTTGGCTCGGTATCAGCACTCCACGAGCTTTCTTTTTATACTCAGCTGTACTCGTACACAGAGTATTATAGTTTTAATCACATAACGATGGATTGTAACAGAATGAAAGAATCGAGATAGATACAGACTTATATATATCAAAATGATCAGGGTGAAAAGAGAAATCGATTGAGCCATGTCCGTCCGTCTGTCCGTCCGTCCGTCCGTCTGTAAACACTCTAACTAGCGCAAAAATTGAGATATTTTGATGAAATTTGGAATGGAAGTTGGTATCCAGACTGGAACGGTCGATATTGAAAATGGGCGAAATCGGACCTTGGCCACGCCCACTTTTCCTATATAGAAAAAATCGGAAATTTGGTATCTCAGTCACTAATATAGCTAGAGTGATAAAATTTTACCCACGTATTGAGCTCAGGTCCTTATGAAGACCTGTGGTGAAATTTTGGAAAATCAGCGGTGCCACGCCAACTTATTAAGGGTCAAACATTGAAAGTTTTATATGTCATAACTCGGAAACCGTAGCAGATATGTCGATGAAATTTGGTACGCGTAATCTACTTACTTAGACAAATGTTTGGACGAATAATTTCCAAAATCGGTTAGCGAGCACGCTGAGTTTTATACGTGGGTATATAAAGTGGCCTAATAAAAACATTTTAAACGATATCTTTGTCAAATAGAAAGATAATTCATGCGTCCCACAATAGACCGGAAACAAAAAACAGAAAAATTTTGGGAAATAGGCATGGCACCGCCCCTTTTTAGACAAATGGAATCTACGAGATTTCGGAGCCAATAACTCGACAAATAATTGAGGTGTTATGACGAAACTTTCTATATAAACTTGTATCGCTTGTAGTAATATATGTTAATAAATTTTTCGAAATCGGTTTAGGACCAAGCCTACTTTTTATCAAAGATATTTCTGGAACACACTTTGGGAATTTGTAATGCGATATCTTTGTAACTAGAAGTCACAAAGGGATGAAATTTTGGACTAAAAATAATATTTTTGCGCTTAGTTGGATGATTGATACAAATTTTTAAAATAGGCGTGGCTACGCCCACCGTAATTCCATCAAACGCAAAAAAACAATGAATGCATACAGCTGAGTATCTAATGTTCGATTCCACTCGAACTTAAGCTTCCTGGCTTGTTTTATATATTTTTTTCCATTTTGGTGCATACTTTAAGTTTTCTCAATAAAAATTTTACATTATTTGTCCTCTGCGACATTGAACATACGCAAAATGAAATCACCGGGAAATATTAATGATTGGTACACGTGGTTTTCTATTATAATCGGTAAAATTTAGAGTAGATATCGATTGCAACGTAATCTCGTGAGTATTTTCGACAAAATTGCGCATTTCAAGGGTAATCAGCTGAATCGGATATCCAAAGAAATAAAACAAAAGGTTTTTTCTTATTAGCTGGCTATTGCCAAGTTTGTGCTAGCAAATCGTTTCTTGAACCAAAAAATTTGCAGAATGAGAGCCAAAGCGTTAGAGTAACAATAACAGAGAGCTCCAAATTTCAGCAAGTAAAATTTTCACTAGCAAAATTGAAATAATGAAATTAAAATGTAATTTAAAAAAAAAAGAATAACACTTAATAGCCAAAAATAGCATTAAAATAATTTTTTGCTATTTTTTTTAGTATTTTTACGTTTCCGTAATTCTTTCAATTTTTCTCTTTTCATTGCACTTGACGGCTAGCTTCTAGTTTTCTAAGAAACAAACCTAAAATGTTGCCTCGATGTGCTGAACAAGTTTTGAGAGTTTTTTCCTCTTCTGCAAATTTTTTGCGTAATAAAATGCAAAAGGCTGATATTTCTTACAATTTTTAATAATATATATATTTATACGCTAACATGAATTTTGTCCGCGACCTTTTGGCGATTCTACTGAGCCGATTTTAAAAGTTAGGCTATCATTAGAAAGGGAGTTCCTGGGAATAGGTCCATTTTGATTTTAATTAAAATCGGTTGTAAAATACGTGCACAATCGCTGTTGGAAAATTTCTGTCTAATTGTTGTTGTTGCAGAAAATTTCTATGTTATTGTTAGAGCTCGGAAAAATAGGTGAAATCAAGCGCCTCAAAATATGCTACATTTTGTAAGTTTCAGTGGCGGGATTACAATTTAAATATAAAGGGGTGCTATATTGGTATGGTGGGTGAAGATTTTATTAGAAAAGTTCTTAATCATGTTACACAAATTTGCAGTTTAACGGCCTTATTCCGGTGTGGTAACATAATTTACTTTACTGGTGAAATAAAGAATCTGGTACTTTAAACACTCTTTTCGTATTCTGGCAGCAGAAAATTAAGTTACCACCTCAATACGTGGTAATATTTTGTTACCATTTTCAGCCCGATTCAATTCCGTTCGTATGGAAATGCTTTGACAGCGTTACCATTTGTGCCAGAATACCAATTGAAAAGATGGTAACAATTTTCAGCAACATAAATTACCAGTAAAGTAATTTTCCGGTAACGCTCGGAATAGCAGTGTAAATAAACATACAGTGGTGTGTTGAAATAAATCCTGAATAGAAAGTGATTTTATTCGTAAAATATATTTATTTATGTGTTTTTAATCATTTTAATTTTTTATATCAAAAAATCTATAAGAGAAACCAAGTATAATAAAGTTAAAAAGTTTGTTCAAAATTTTGGAAAATTCGCCAATTTTTCAGCAAAAATTTGTAACTTTTGAGTAGAAATTTTATATTATTTTCTAGTACGCAGTTTTTTTCGACTTGTAAGTTCGCATGAAAAAAATGCAGAGGACAGCTAGAAAAAAACTCTCAAATAACAGGTACATATTAGTATTTTTTATAGTAAAATTCAAGGAGCTACAAAAAAAAAATAAATATGCAAATGTTTAAAGTCAGACCACTACAAATTAAAAACCTGTAGTATATATTCCATTTGCTAATATGCACTTGCCTCATTTTCATTCAAAATATATTTGGTTTGAAACTGTAATTGTTTTTCCTTCACGTGCGAAGATTTTGTCTCAAATTTAAGCGAGTCACGACAAATTTTTAATTTTTTTCTTTATTCTTTATAATTATATATTTATTTATTATTATTCTTTATTATTATATTTATTTATTGTAGCTTTCTTCGCAATTTTTCAGGTGCAACCCATAAAAAACCTTAATAATTTTTCTGGCATCCTAGTAAGCAAAAAATCCAATTGCATTTACGGGGGCTTAGACCCGAATTCACCCCACCCTTAAACTTGCCACTGGACGTGCTCACAAACATTACGTAGGATAATTTTAGGCGTTTGATTTTCACCTATTATCCGAGCTCTAGTTATTGTTATTGCAAAACACAATAACTGTGATAACTACCTATAATAATTTTATATTTTTTGTTGCCTGCTTTTAGGCGTAATAAATGGGCTGCGTCCAAACCAGAGATGCTTAACGAACGAACGGATTCTATTTCGTTTTTTTAATTCACAATGCTAAATTATCAAAATGGTTTTGTTTCGTTAATTCGCAACGCTAAATTATCAAAGCCATTTCGTTTCGATAATTCACAAAACTAAATTAACAAAATGCAACCGGTAACGTTTAAACGAAGTAAATCAACAAAAAAGCCGTGTTTCACATACGGTGATCCTAACCCAGATAAAAATTTTTGCACGTAAATGCAACAACAAAGATTTCAGCTCGATTAAGGGCCGTTTTCACCATCTCCGGTTAAGCACTTAACCAGAGATTTTTGCTCGGTTAAGCAATTTATTTGACAGTTCGCCATACAATTTACGTCAAATTAACCAGCGATTAAATTAACCAGAGATGGTGAAACCGGCCCTTAACCAGATAAATTGCTGGTTCAATTTTTGATCCGCCCTGTTCGATTTGTTCTTTCCGTGCTGATTTGGCAGCACAGTGCGTTTTTGATTTGGCAGAACTGAAAAGTGACATTTGTGTATGTATACATATATATAGATATACCCTGCAGTAAATTTGTTTCACTGCTAAATGATCATTGATGATTCTTTGTTGAATATTCATCACTATCGTTTTGCGTTGGTGCAAGCGAGCAAGCTATATTGAAAAAACCAAACGAAATACCATCTAGGCGGTTAAAAACCAACGAGCCAGCTTGTATTTCGGTAGGTTTTTTGACATTCGGCAGCTTTTCTGACAAAGTTTTCAATTTGACAACTATAAAACAAATTATATTTAAAATAAAAAATATATGGAAATACAAATTTCAAATTTGCCTCTTGTAAGCTTCTGCTTTGGCCGTAAGGGGAAAGAACAAGTCCTGAAGAAAAATTATACTGCGCACTGGCTTCTCCTTATAACATGGAATACATAGCTATCCCGCCATTTGAGTTTCATAATTTATTTCAGTAATTTCAATTTTCAAAAAAATAATTTTTGAAATAGTTATTTTCATTTAGTTTGAAGTTTAAACTCAATCAAATTGTTTTTGAGGGAGTATTTGTCTCTTTTCAACGTACAGAAGAATTGTTTTTGCGCTATCATAACTCTGATGAGTTTTATGGCCGAGCTTCTCTCCCAATTCGAGGTGTGCTCCTTTTGTTTTTCCTACCATTGGACAGTTTTATGCCGGCTCCGAACGGTGTCATATAGGCATGAGGAAAGCAAACCATTTACTTGAAAAAATTCAGCAGCCTTTATTTAAAAGCATTCACTGATGCTTCCTCATGATGAATTTCATCAGTGATTCATAAAGGATTAATTTCAGATTTTTACTGCTGGGTATATGTTGTATATGTTTCTTCTTCTTTTTAGTTCTTTTCAAGTGCAGCCAATTTTCATTATGAGCCGGACTGTTTCAGTAAAAATTTATCTTAACCCAGACCCAGATGTAATAACTGAAATGCCCCTAAAGATTGCCTGCACGAGGCGCATACATACACAGCTGTCACTCAAATCGTGTGCATATGCATATATGTATGTATGCAAGTACTCGACCGATTGTTCGCGACGGCATTGCGAGCGCACTAAGCATTTGGGAAAATTTTCCAACCGTCTACCACGCGTTGGAAAAAAAGAGTTATTGGACGTTGTAGAGGAGTTCCTCCTGATTCTAAATGTAATGGCTTCCGGAGATGTATAGTTTTTAAATAATTTGTAATTAAAGTTGCAAAAAATGTCAAATTTAACCTCACTTTTCTCTGCGAAACAATGGAATAGAAACACCGGTGTTGCCACACGCAGTCGACTATTTCATAAGGCCGTCGTCACAGTGGGAAACAAGTGGAAGCATATTGAAATTTTAGAGGAAACTCGTATTGATGCAGCCTATTTAGTATAATTATAATATATTATCATTTAATAAAATTATTTTTATGGTAATATTGTGTTTTAGTATATTGTTCATGTAATTTTTATGAAATATGTTTTTCAACTCTCGCGTACAAGATTGGTTCAACAAATTTGCTAGCAAAAACGTACAAGGAGAGCGCAAGCAGAAAATATAGAGTACATTTGAAAAAAAGAGAAAATTGTCAACCAGTTGAACATAAACAACTCGTAAGAACTTTTTTGGTTTCTTAACGGACCAAGGTTAATTTACTAAACAGCTGATTTTAAACTTCTTTTACTTTTTGTTTTGTTACATAGAGTGTGTATGTATGTATGTCGGAATGCGACAACCTTTATTAGTAACCATGAAACTACTATATCAATGAGAATGCAATATGTTATCGAATGCGTCCGTGTTCATATGAAAATCGACTTAAAAGTACTAAAACGAAAAATTGGATAATAGAGAATGTTTTTAATATCATTTTATAAGCTTTACCATGTAGGTATGTATTAGGGCTCTTGAAATTAACGCAAAAAAAACGTAGTATATGAAGTTAAATGCATGGGAAGAGACAACAATCACACAGCTGATCTCGCGAATGCCAGAATAATAGAATGAGAGAAGAGAGAAAAAACTAGATACACTTTGAAGAGCCTTTTCATCTTAGAGAACAGACGTAGAACAATGAATACGAAACAAGACACATTTAATTTCAAACTAAACAAAAATAATACGTATTTATTTTAAAGTTAAATTTTTTAAATTCGAATTTTAAATGACAGGAAAGTTGTGTATTCCATCTTATAAAAAGAAGCCATTGCGCAGTATACTTTCTCTGTTAAACTTCTTTCCCCTAATGGCCAAAGCAGAAGCTTACAAGAAGCAAATTTGCCTAAATATTAAATTTGTATTTCCATTTCTTATTTATTTAAAATAAATCGATTTGGTCGCAGGTGTGAATAGAGTCTTATAGCCCCGTCACAGAGCAGCATGCATTAACAAATTCGTATATAAATGAGATCATTAGAAAAAAAACTTTCATATTCATCTAAACATTGCGCTTAAGTATATAATATAAAAAAATCATATTGCTCAGTAATACTAATTCATAACATTGTGCCTTGAAAATATAATGATTTATTTCAAGAAGATTAACATTTAATTATTGTTTCGATATAGTTTAAATGTTTAATAATGCCACTTTCACTATTAATAAAAAAAACTAGAATGAACGAAAAAATCGCCATCTGTTATGAAAAATCGTCAAATCGTCATTGCTTAGAAATATCGTCAAAATGACGTTTTATTGGGCAACGCTGATTCTGACTGAAATGGTAACGATGTTAAAGCAATTCCAGACGAACGGAATGGAACCGGACTGAAAATGGTAATAAAGAAAGGTCCCCGGAGCAAAGGATTCTTTCATTTGTTCCGCTCCCAAATATTTTTTTCCTCTGAGATGTATGTCTTTGATCCCAAGTCAATCCCAAGCTGTTTTGTTTCAAGACCCGCCCTCGGTCCCATTTTTTTTTTGCTTATGATTCGCTGCACCTCTAGATAAACAAGAAACTTAATCTACTTATGTAGATCTAAACCTAAAATTTTTTAATAACTACAAATAAAATAGAGGTATTAATGATTGGGTGCAAATGGCCTTGCATCGTTGCATAGCATATTTTCATTGCAAACCAATTGCAAGACAACAACAAATTACATGCATGTGCAAATGCCAAGCAATCTGCAATCTGCAACACCAAAAATCCGTTGCATAGCGATATTTGCATTGCATTCTTCAACAGCTGATCAAATTGGTGGCCAAATTAAAATAGAGATGCTAATTACGCCGAACCTATCAACGTTTTCATTAATGTATCGACACTTTTTCAATGCATTAATAAAACACGTAATGCTAGCCACACACCTTGCAATTTTTTATACAACTTGGTCAAGTTGCGCTCGAAATTGCAACGTTTTTGGGGCTTTTGTATGAAGTTGTGTATCGGTTGTACGAAAAGACAAAAACTTTTGATTTTTTGGCAAGTTGTACAACTTGGTTGAATCGTTTGGGGGCATGTTCTTCAACATTTCATTTTATGAGAATTCTTGAAGTGAACACATCAAATTAAAATAATTAAAAATGAGCGAATTAAACAAAAAAAAACATAAATATTTGTAGAAAAAATTACACAAAATGGAAAGCTCGCAGGAACCACTTTTTTGCAATTTTTTCCGTTTAATTAATCGTACTTTTGCTGTACGTTCTTCTTCTTCCTACAAGCGCAATATTATCCTATTCCATCTTCACTCAAAGTAATTTTTTTACAAAATGAAATTGTACAACAAGGTTGTACAACAAAATTGCACCGTATGTAGGTGTTGAGGACATGAGTTTCAATCCCACGGACCTATGAGTGACTACAAACCTCTTAAAGTAGAAATAGTTTATAAGCAGTAAATTATGTACTTACCGTCATACTCACCCTTTATATTTTCGTTTTTCCTACACCCTTTACTTACCGCAGAATCTCTATACATACATACTTACCTATATACCTATCCACTCTCTTCAATCCGTTACCTCTATACTTCAAATATACTTACTAACTTATGTTCTTAAAATCAATATTCCAAATTTCCTTAAGACTAGTTGATCGATCTCTCGCAGCAAATTAACGCTCGCTCCATACCCGCTCTAAAGAAATTAAAATTAACAGTGTAAATATCTAAAAGGAAATAAAACCTGTGAATTTATAATATAAAGCAAAAAACAAACAAAGTGTTAGTTATTTAAAGAAAAGGATAAAAGAAACCTCAAAAATAAATAATTATTCAGCCAAAAGCTGAATATGGTGCCGAAACCCTATTAAAGAACCTTTACAAAAAAAAAAAACTTAAAAAGTGAAACAAAATACAATAAACATACCTACATATGTTTAAATAAATACCCATAATTCGAAAATCGCGCCGTGGCTGTAAAATAAAAAGTTAAGATAAAATAAAATATGTACTCCAAAAACATCAACTTAAAACAGTGAAAAAGTGGACACAACAAAATACAATTTAAAAGGTTAAAATATAATAAAGTGCACGAAAAATATACAAACATACAAAAAATTTGATAAAAATATACATACATATATACCTACATACATTGAAAAGTGGCGCAAAATTTACATACAATCATACAAAAAATATAATAAGAGCGCATACTAAAAACATACATACATACATATACTCGCGCTAGTAAAAAATAACACCACTAGGGTGGTTCAAAAAGAAAAATTTTAAGTTGCGAAAAAGTATCGCACATATAGGTGCACTCAGTAACCAAAAAGAAAAATATACAATTGCGTGAAAACACACAAAAAAATATACATTTACTTATAAAAAAAAAAAAAAAAAAAATTGAAAATAAAACAAAAAAAAAAAAAAATTCGTAGCAAACAAATAAAAAATAAAACTTTACGAAAGGAAGCAACACTCAATAACTCCACAACAACCACGGCGTCCATATCATCACAAACCAACATACATATTAAACAAAGATAGAAGGAAGAGGGAAACAAAGAGCCAAAAACAACACACACACAAAAGGAGTATATGTGTTGGTATCAGCGCGTCTGATTACAAGTATGTGAGAAAATGTACAATGATATTTATATTTGCTCTTTGTATTGGGGTAGTGCTACTATTTTTCACCACAGTGTAGCTTGGGTATAATAGAATAGTTGAGTAAATATTTTATTATTTGATTATTTTTATTTATTTTTATGATTTTGGCTTGTTATTTATTGATGCACACGGGATGGTGCTATTTTTTCCTCTGCACTGTACTGTATAGACGGAGAGTGTATGTATGTATTTAGTGCAGGTATTGAGCAAATAATATATATGTAAAATTTTTGGCAAATATTTTTGGGGATACACCTAGTTTTGCATACACGTTTGTTTGTGTGTAAATATGTATGTCACCAACTAACTAGCTGCACTTGCCTATGCGAAAGCTCCACGTGAATTATCCCATTCTCCACTCTTTCGCTTTCTCATAGGCAAGTGCAACTAGTTAGTTGGTGACATACATATTTACACACAAACAAACGTGTATGCAAAACTAGCTGTATCCCCAAAAATATTTGCCAAAAATTTTACATATATATTATTTGCTCAATACCTGCACTAAATACATACATACACTCTCCGTCTATACAGTACAGTGCAGAGGAAAAAATAGCACCATCCCGTGTGCATCAATAAATAACAAGCCAAAATCATAAAAATAAATAAAAATAATCAAATAATAAAATATTTACTCAACTATTCTATTATACCCAAGCTACACTGTGGTGAAAAATAGTAGCACTACCCCAATACAAAGAGCAAATATAAATATCATTGTACATTTTCTCACATACTTGTAATCAGACGCGCTGATACCAACACATATACTCCAGCCCCAAGTTTGCTAAATACTCAACAAAATGCCCGAAGACAAGCAAGAAAAATCCCAAACTCTCCAACCCCCACAAAAACCGAGAACAAGATCCACATCTCAGAGTGAAGAAGAAAAACTCTCTTACTCCAAAAAGAAGTTTTTCTATGAAATCTCGAGGCTCAACAAATTCTGTGAGAAGTGGTGGAGTACACCGGAAATGGAACAAACCGAAGATGGACTCGCAGTGCAAATGGAGCAATTAAACAAAATTATGGCACTGGCCGACGCAGCAAATGAAATTATCCAACTAAGTAACGCTGACGATGAAACACGGGAAGAATGCAACTCCACATTCGACAGCTCCGAGGAGAACGGAACAAGCACAAAGGTGAAAATCCGCGAACTGCTCAGAAAACTCCAGACGAACTCTAATCCCTTAGAGAATAACTTATCTTTAAGGAATTCTCAACCCCATCCCGACTCCCACAGCTATTTAAAGGTACCTGCTTGTGACACGCAGATATTTTATGGCGGTTACGAAGACTGGCCCAGCTTTAAGGCCATGTTCACGGCAGTGTACATAGACCACCCCAAGCTCTCTCAAGCTCAAAAGCTGTACCACTTGAGACAAAAAACTCGTGGGCAAGCAGCTCTCATTATTAAAAATTATGCACTCACAGACCTCAACTTCCAGCTCGCATGGGATGCTCTCAAATCTCGCTACGAAAATCGTAGGATTGTCGTTGACAATCAAATTAAAACTCTCCTTAACATCCAGCCCGCTCACACAGAAAATGGGGAAAAAATTCAAGAAATACAGACAACGATTAATAATTGTCTTGCCGTTCTCAAGGCAAACGGGGTCTCAACTGAAAGTTGGGACCCAATTCTCATATATATTTGCTCCTCAAAACTCCCTAACGGATCTCTCTCGTTATGGGAACAGTCTCTTAACTCTAGGAAAGAATTACCCACTTGGTCTGAAATGGACCAATTTCTCACAACTCGATACGAGGTTGTCGAACGGCTCAACACATATAGGCCGGGCAAACTCACTCCATCTCACTCAAATTTCACACCTCGCGCATCATCCTCTCACCAATCGTTCGCTCCCAAGAACAAATCGCACTCATTTCACACTGAGCCTAAAAGGCCAGCCTCGTGTAAATTGTGCAACTCAAATCACTCAATGATGATGTGCGTGAAATTCAAAGAACTTTCCGTCCCCGAAAGGAACAAGTTCGTTAATGAAAATAATTATTGTAAGAACTGTTTGGCGTACTCTCACTCGGAGGAAGAGTGTCGTAGCAACTTCACATGCGTTTATTGTCAAAATCGACACCACTCCTTACTCCATTACTTCTCAAACTACTCTACAAATGGCGTCACATCCCACGTGACTCTCGATGAAAGGCCATGTACCTCAAAACAGGCCGCAGCTCAATTTAACTCAAGCTCACCCCAGAGCAGTGATGAAAATATCTTATCACATTTCTCAAGTAGTAGAGAAAAAACTTTGCTACCCACAGCAATCGTTCCCATACTCCACAATGGCGAAACAACTCTACTACGCGCTCTCATAGACCAAGGATCTCAAAAAACTTTTGTGACCTCTCATGTGCAAAAGCTACTTGGTCTACCCACCTCAAAGTCCCGTTACCAAATACTTGGAATGGGCGGGAGCAAAATTCAAAATGCGAATAAAATATGCTCTCTTACGATATGTTCCTCAGATCGCCAAACAAAAATCGCAACTCACGCGATTGTATTAACACAATTGACGCAGTTCCTCCCTTCATTCAAGGTTACTTCTGTTGATCTTGAAGAATATGCGTCACTGCCACTGGCAGATCCCAATTGTTTTGCCCCCGCCAAAATAGACATGGTCATTGGTAGTGATATTATCCCAAAAATTTTCCTACCAGGTCTCAAAACCAATGTCGGCGGAAGCTTAATAGTCCAAAACTCCATATTTGGGTGGATATTAAGTGGCCCAATGGCGGAGCAAGTTTCGACATTCTCCACCCAAGTAGTCGAACACTCTCAAGGCGATCTTCTCATGAAGGAGGCTCCATCGACTCCCACTCAAACAAACGATGACGCACTCAGTCAAAAATCAACCAAAGAAAAATCTCGGAAAATCTTTGGCCCCGGCAAGATTTCCTATAATGAAAAGTTTACCCAAGTAAGCACGAAGCGAAAACCTCCAGAAGCAAATATATTTGGCCGTGATCACAGGAAAAAGGACATACGATTCTACCGGAAAACTCATTCCTCTTCATTCCATCCTCCTGAGGTAACTAAGAATTCACATAGGTTACTCGAATCTAAAAATTCTCAAAAGATTTTCAACTGTAATAAAAGATATAGTCACTCCTCACAGCAGTCACCAAGCAGAGCTCTCGAATGTAGCAGAGAAAAGCTCAAAACCCAATCTCGGCCAGTGTACTCAGTGGTTACCAACTCTAAACCGCTGTCCCCAATGCCGCATTATACGAGTACTGCACGCTCCAACATCAGCTCATTTCCGGCCCGGTACTCCACTAATCCCTATTCTCGCTCTCAACTCAGATGATCTCACTCTCGCCAGCAGATAAAGCTGAACGAACTCCATTACCAGTTCAGCCAGAGCAACGTGTTAAAACTATTCTCGCTATTAACGCGCATACGAACTCTCATTCTCACTCTCTCACATATTTTCTCACTCTCAATATCTCTTACCTCCAACGACCCATCCAAAGACTGATCAAGAAGACGAAGGAAACGCGGGAATAGTTGGGAGATCTGGTGCAGACCATGTCGCCGCAGGCCCGCCGGCATGTTGAGGACATGAGTTTCAATCCCACGGACCTATGAGTGACTACAAACCTCTTAAAGTAGAAATAGTTTATAAGCAGTAAATTATGTACTTACCGTCATACTCACCCTTTATATTTTCGTTTTTCCTACACCCTTTACTTACCGCAGAATCTCTATACATACATACTTACCTATATACCTATCCACTCTCTTCAATCCGTTACCTCTATACTTCAAATATACTTACTAACTTATGTTCTTAAAATCAATATTCCAAATTTCCTTAAGACTAGTTGATCGATCTCTCGCAGCAAATTAACGCTCGCTCCATACCCGCTCTAAAGAAATTAAAATTAATAGTGTAAATATCTAAAAGGAAATAAAACCTGTGAATTTATAATATAAAGCAAAAAAAAAACAAAGTGTTAGTTATTTAAAGAAAAGGATAAAAGAAACCTCAAAAATAAATAATTATTCAGCCAAAAGCTGAATAGTAGGCAAACAGACCAACTCGATTGCAACCGAGTTGGGTCAACGGTCGCACCGTGTATGGCTACGATAAAAGACAAAATGGAATGGCATCCAGTGATGCCGTTTTGATACAATCGTATCAAATATGATACTTTTTTAAGCCCAAGATACGTAGATACTTTTTATTTTGACGTAGAACAAATTTGATACCTTTTTAATCAGCATCAAATAATTTTGATACGATTTAATCAAAATCAAAGAATATTAACCTATTCTTTTTCATTTTTAAGATTTTTTAAAAATTTTAACAAACCGGTGTTTGTCGAGAAAAATATGTATTGTTGAAAGTCTTGAAAATACCAAAAATGGGCAACATTTTATCAAACTGTATAGTAGGCATCACTGCCCATGGCAGGCATGAGCAAACCATTATTTTAATAGCCTTGAATTAAATTGAATTCGAAAAATCTAAAATGATACCTAAATATTCATTATCTTTATATTTTTATATTGGTAAATGTAATATAAAAACGATGTCACGTTAAAAATACGAAAGCAGCTTATTTTATTGATTTTAATTTTTTTCAAAAATTTTTCATTGATACGAAAAAAAAATTGCCGTATCAATTTGTTATACGTGTTAAAAGCCCAAAAACAGCTTTTTTGATTAATTTAAGTTTTTTTCCAAAAAATTTTCAGTGATACGAAAAAAACCATGAAAATATCAATTTTTGATACCAATTGCACCTAATTATGAATACCCCTAATATTTCGGCGTGCCTGTGTGCAATAGTTCAAAATTGTACTTTGTTCTGATCTGGCAATATAAGCTGAGTTCCCGTGGCAGTGATCCAGATCCGGATACAAATTTTGCAAGCAAATGCGACAACAATTTTGTGATCCTGGTATTTATCTGGATTAAAACAACCTATTACAATCTATACGGATCCGAAATTGATACAGATAAACGCCAGGATCACAGAATTCTTGTTGCATTTGCATGCAAACTTCTTATCCGGATCTGGATCACTGCCACGGGAACTCGCCTATATTCTTCGCCTGCTTACAGGGCCTCGGAGCAAAATTTTCTTTTCGCTCCTGGTCCGGCCCTAAAATTTTTTGCTTCAGCTCTGGGTCTGATCTTAGCACCAAATTTCGCTTTAATTTTTTTGTTGTGGTGATCAGAGATACGTTTGTGGGATTTTCTTACCAAACCAGTATAGAAAGCCGTTAATGCATCAAATTTATATGGATTCAACTAAAATATTTTATAAGCTGACTCAAAATTATATTAAAAAAAAAACTAAATAAAGATTGATTGAAATTTCGTTCATACAAATTATTGTCAAATTTTTAAAATCTTGAGTAAAAGCATTTGCTTGGTTTTTATCGGCCCATTGCCAGCCGATGATATATATATATATATACATATATAAACATATATATATATTGGATCTGAATATCTCGAGCTTCTAAATACTCTCCGGAAATCGGCTTCTGCACAAAATATACCCGTGTAGTAGTGCTGGAAAACCATCGATTGAACTATCGATACTATCGAGGGGGCCGATGACATAGCGATTATCGATGGTTTTTTTTAACCATCGATAGTATTTTACTTGGTACATAACTACAACGTCTGTTGAAAAATTAATCAAAAAAAACTGAGATTTATAATTTTTAAGGTACTTGATTGGAATATGTGGGCTGTGAGTATATAAATAAAAGATTAGTGAATAATTTTATGAAAAAACTTGCAATTAAAACAGTTTTTTTTTAGAATTGAGCAATTAAGGTTTTGATTTCGGCTCTCCTATTATTTTGTGGACAACTGTATATGTACAAATATGTGTATGTAGTATTCTTACTTTGAATAGTTATTGACTTATTTTTTGTATTGAACTTTTTACATAAACTTTGGGTTTTTATTAATTTTATAATATGTTTCTAATAAAAATTTACATTCATGCATACATATGTTTGTATGTATGTATGTATATATGCATGAAATATTTGAGTACTATTTCGTGTTTGTCAATCTTAAAGTATCTTTTAATAAATATTATTAATTATATTATTATTAATATTAATTAATAAATAAATCAAAAACATTAAAAAATTAAAGCGTGAATAACGAGTATTCATGAACATTCCCGAAATCGGATTTTTGCTGATATAGCTATATTTCTATGCGTGCAAGCATTTGTATGTATGTATATAAGTACGTGTCTACTTATCTACCTACCACTGACAATGCCAAGCGATTCATACGGACACAGCAGCGCACTAACATAAAGGTCGTTTACCTCGTCGACTGCACTTGGTTGTAACGTGGGCTTTATAGTTAGCTAAACTGAAAACGGCTTTATAGTTAGCTGAACTTTAAAGGGCTTTATAGTTAGCTAAACTGAACATGGCTTGTATATATATTCAATCGCCTCTATTAACTTAAGGAACGGGTCCTCCCGCTTTTTCTCCGCCGATTTCCTCCACAAAAATTCGACAATGGAATCCGCAAAGTTTGCCGGATTATTAAAGTTGTCCCTTCGAAAAAATCTTTTGACAACTCGCCACTGGGACTCGATTCGTTGGGTGTGGGTCCCATCAGGACCGACAAACGGGTTGATGTTGTCGCTGTGGTTGACCTTTCGGTGCCCATACCCATGGTTGGGGAGACAATCATACCCTTTCCAATAATCGGTATGTATAATTGATCCCTCTACCACATGTTTTTTGATCAGGGGTATGAGCACGTCCGCTGACCGAATGTTATCCGGGCACACCTCTAATCTAAGGTCGTCGCTGCCGTTCTCGATCATCCCTAGGACCCAGTGACTCTCAACTCTCCTTCCTACAAAAAGAAAAAAAGGAATATAAAATAATGAATGTATATCGTCGTACCATACGAATACTAGCACTTCTAAAATTTTTTACAAAGAAACTGAAAAAAAATTTAACTTTTCCAAAAACTGGATGGAGCTACACCGAAAACCGCGAAAATCCCCAGAATTTCAAGGTATGTTTAGATTTATATCTGAAAAAAGTTAGGATTTTGCACAAGAAAAAAAATTGATATCCACCCATACGAAGAATTAACCGCTAAATCGAATGGCATATTCAGTTTTTTGGTACACTACCCAGGGAAGGTAATAACGCGGCCTAAAGTGAACATTTTCATTTTTTTCTCATGAATCTTCAATTTCTTGCCCTATACTCTTCCCGAAAGCGAACGTTATTTTTTAACTAAATCACATGGTAGGCTGCGTTATTTAATGCGCTTTCCAGAAATGTATTGCTATTAAAAATCGAATAATATTTGGATGAGTTCATCAAGTTTAAGTGAAGTAAAGTCGGGTATAAAAGGGTAACATACCTTAAAATTTCTCAATTTTTATACTCAGCTGTACTAGTACACAGAGTATTATAGTTTTAATCACATAACGGTGGATTGTAACAGAATGAAATAATCGAGATAGACATACCTTATATATATCAAAATGATCAGGGTGAAAAGAGAAATCGATTGAGCCATGTCCGTCCGTCCGTCCGTCTGTAAACACTCTAACTCGCGGAAAAATTGAGATATTTTGATGAAATTTGAAATGCAAGTTGGTATCGAGACTGGGACGGTTGGTATTGAAAATGGGCGAAATCGGACCATGACCACGCCCACTTTTCCTATATAGAAAAAATGGGAAATTTGGTATCTCAGTCACTATTAAAGCTAGAGTGATCAAATTTTACCCACGTGTTGAGCTCAGGCCTCTAAGAAGAAATTTGATGAAATTTTGGAAAATGGGCGGTGCCACGCCCACTTATTAAGGATCAAACATTGACAGTTTTATGAGTCATAACTCAGAAACCGTTGAAGATATATCGATGAAATTTGGTATGCGTAATTTGCTTACTTAGACAAATGTTTTGACGAAAAATTATCAAAATCGGTTGACGGCCACGCCCACTTCTATATATGGGTATTATAAAGTGACCTAATAAAACCATTTTAAGCGATATCTCTGTCAAATATAAAGATCTATCACTGAAATTTTGTGGCAGGAGTCCAACTATGGACATAAAACGAAAAACACAAAAACTTTGAAAAATGGGCGGTGCCACGCCCACTTATTAAGGGGTAAATATTTGAGTTTAATGAGTCATAACTCAGAAACCGTTGAAGATATATCGATAATATTCGGTATGCGTGATATACTTACTTAGGCAAATGTTTGGACTAAAAATTGCCAAAATCGGTTGACGACCACGCCCACTTTTATATATGGGTATTATAAAGTGTCCCAATAAAACATTTTAAGCTATATTTCTGTCAAATATAAAGATATATCATTGAAATTTTATGGCAGGAGTCCAACTGCGGACATAAAACTAAAAACACGAAAATTTTGGGGAAAATGGGCGTGGCACCGCCTCTTTTTAGAAGCAGGAATATACGAGATTTCTGAGCCCATAACTCGACAAGTAAATGAGATATTATGACGAAACTTGGTGCGTACACTTTTATTACTTGTGGTAATACATGTTCAAAATTTTAGCAAAATCGGTTGACGACCACGCCCACTTTTATATATGGGAACTATAAAGTGGCCTAATAAAAACATTTTAAGCGATATCTGTGTCAAATATAAAGATAATTCATTGAAATTTTGTGGCATGAGTTCCACAATAGACCGGAAACAAAAAATAGAAAAATTTTGGAAAATGGGCGTGGCACCGCCTCTTTTTAGACAAAGGAATATACGAGATTTCTTAGCCTATAACTCGGCAAATAATTGAGATATTATGACGAAACTTGGTTTATACACTTTTACAACTTGTGTTAATAGACACGCAAAAATTTATTGATATCGGTTTATGACCACGCATACTTTTTAACAAAGATATTTCTGGAACACCCTTTGGGAATTTGTAACGTGACATCTTTGTAACTAGAAGTCGTAAAGGAATGAAATGTTGCACAAAGAATAATATTCATATGCTTAGTTGGATGACTGATAAAAATGTTGAAAATGGGCGTGGCTACGCCCACTTTATGCAGCACTAGCTTTATATAAAATATGCCGTGTTTCCATCAAACGCAAACAAACAATGAAAGCATACAGCTGAGTATCTAATGTTCGATTCCACTCGAACTTAGGCTTCCTTACTTGTTTTTTTTAATTTTGCTCTTGAAGACGATTTTTTTGGGTTATTAGTGATTGTTTTATTTTGTTGGATAACTCCAAAAATGTAAAAAAAAATTTGGAAGATCGAGACCGTGGATAGCGGAAAAAACCGTGAACCCGGATGGCGCCAAAATATTATTGGGCAATATTGGTATCAAATTAAAGGTCTTAAATAGGGCTTGCATATGGAACTTATTACATGCCAATTTCTTAGCCAATTTCCGATATACTGGCGAATAAATGGTCCAGGATGACTACAGAATATTTTAAAGGATATCGGCGACATTTGAGTCTAATTTTTGACTTATATGTGTCGAAACGGTGGACACAGCAAAATGGATTGGCTTTACATTGAAGTCCTAGGTAAAATCTTTATTTTGATACCCATATTGCCCACAAATGTTTTGGCACCATCCGGCTCAAATTTTTGTCCGTTATCCGCGGTCTCGGCCTTTTTATTTTTTTTGCATTTGTGGAGTTATCCATCCACATAAAACTATCACTAAAAACCCAAAAAACCGCCTTCAAGAACAAAATTGTTAAAAAATTTAAGAAATTTTTAGATATGTTACCCTTTTATACCCGACTTTACTTCATTTAACCTTGATGAACTCATGCAAATTTTATTCGATTTGTAATAGCTATACATTTCTGGAAAACGCAGTCTACCGTGTGATTTAGTTAAAAAATAATTGCCGATTTCGGGAAGAGTATAGGGCAAGAAATTGAAGATTCATGAGAAAAAAAAAGAAAATGATCACTTTAGACCGCGATATTACCTTCCTTGGGTAGTGTACCAAAAAATGGAATATGCCATTCGATTTAGCGGTTAATTCTACGTATGGATGGATATAAATTTTTTTTCTCGTGCAAAATCCTAACTTTTTTCATACATAAATCTAAACATACCTTGAAATTCTGGGAATTTGCGCGGTTTTCGTTGTAGCTCCATCCAGTTTTTGGAAAAGTGAAATTTTTTTTTCTGTTTACTTACTCTAAAACATCCTATTTTCATATTCCGGTGCCGGAGGGAATATCTAAAAAAAAACTCATCTAATATACATATATATAGCTATCGTTACATTAATCACACTGGTAGGTACTACATATGTATATACCTATCAATGTATAAAAAAAGCGCCGCAGACGAAAATTTCGGGTCCATGACATAATACCGACATTCAAAATACCGAAAATCAAAATGCCGACATTCAAACTACAGGCAAATCAAAATTTAGACAAATCAAAATACAGACAATTCAAAATGCTGAAAGTTCAAAAAAATAACCCTGCGCTACGCCATGCCAAGTCCTTCTGCGTAGTATGCCCTTCTGCGTAAGCGACATTCGGCCGCGCTTATAAAATTCAGAATTCTCCTTCCGGAGTAATATCTATGGCCCGGTCCACAGTGCTTTTGCGCAGAACACTTTTATGCGTTGGCGGCCTTCAGCCGCGCTTATTAAAAATAACTCTGGGCTACGCCATCCGTCCGGACGTGTGCCGCCACGGTGATGTCCTTCTGCGTAGTATTCTAATTTTATTGTAATTTTGAATTCTGTCTGTATTTTGATATGTCGGTATTTCGATATTTCGAATGTATCCCGAAAATTTGGAATCAAAAATCGCGCGTCGTAAAAAATTTGGGATTATGCCCCTTGGGATTGTCAGGGTACCAATTTCAAGGTATATTTAGATTTATGTATGAAAAAGTTGGACTTTTCCACAAGAAAAAAATTGATATGTATCCATACGTAGAATTAACCGCTAAATCGAATTCACCCAGGGAAGGTATTATCGCGGCCTAAAGTGATCATTTTTTTTTCTCATGAATCTTCAACTTCTTGCCCTATACTCTTCCCGAAAGCGGACATTATTTTTTAATTAAATCACACGGTAGGCTTCGTTATTTAATGCGCTTTCCAGAAATGTGTAGCCATTAAAAATCTAATAAAATTTGGATGAGCTCATTGGGTTTAAGTGTAGTAAATTTGGGTATAGAAGGGCTGACATGATTTTAAATTTCTAAAAGATTTCAACAATTTTGCTCTTGAAGGCGGGTTTTTGGTTTATTAGTGGTTGTTTTATGGGGTTGGATAACTCCACAATAGCAGAAGCCATCAGCACTTTTACCGATGCCACTGCCGTACCGGCTGCACACATCAACCCTAACGTGGCCTCACTCAAGCTTCAAAGAAGTTTAAATAAAATTACCCATTGGCTGAAAGACTGGCGGATAAAGTCAAATGAATCAAAATCTGTCCAAGTGACGTTTACCACTAGACGTAACACTTGCTCACCCGTAAAACTCAATGGCATTGATATACCGCAAAGTGACGTAACAAAGTACCTTGGTATGCATCTCGACAGAAAACTAAACATGGAGAACCCACATATTCACCAAACGAAAAGCTCTTGGTATTAAACTGAGAAATTTTTATTGGCTCATGAATCGAAACTCCCAACTATCAATAGACAACAAATTCCTGCTCTACTCAGCTATCTTAAAACCCATTTGGACCTATGGAATACAGCTGTGGGGAACCACAGCAAACTCAAATATAGAGATTCTATAAAGATTTCAATCGAAAACCATTAGAATGATTGTAAATGCGCCCTACTACGTCACGAACGACCAACTACATCGTGACCTAAAGATACCTACTATCTGTCAAGAAATCCGAAAGTATGCTGCACTATATAAAATGAGATTATTAGCTCACCCCAACCCACTCGTTCTAGCCCTGACGGCAAGACCAACTAATTTCGTACGCCTCAAAAGAAAGTCATTTACACATCTTTACTGATACATTACAATAAATGGATGCGCTACTGAGAGCAATCCATACATGCCCACCATGTTTATTAAGTCATTATTAATTACTAATTACTTTTAACGAACCACAAAATTGTTAGATGTATTTCATTTATACAGTTGTCAAAATATATTGGATGCTAAAAAAAAATATCAACAAAAATTATCCCAAAATTATTTTGTTTTGTTGATTATCAAAAACAAAATTTTTTCGTTTCAAAAATTATCAATAAACTTGTATCAATATAAATTTTGTTTCGTTGATATCAAAAAAATTAACAAAATTGCTTTTGTTCATGTACGTACATAGATAGTATGTAAAATTTTTTTACTTCACAGAAAACGCAATTATTGAAATTTAAGTTTTTCATTTAAAGTTGAAACAATATTTTTTTTAATAATTGTTTTGATATTTATCCAAACAAAAAAAATTTTGATATTTTTTTTGATAACCGTTGAAACGAAATGGATTTTGTTATGCTTTTTACGTTTATAAAATCGAAAATTTCAACAGAAACAAGGACCATCGGTAGCCGCAGTGCTTAGCGTTTCGCTAATATTCGACTCTTGATGGTTGGAGCGTAGGTTCAATGCCTGGTGTGCTCCCGAGAAGATGTCTGATGATTAAGAAAGTGGGTTTTCTTCGAAATAGCTTTCACATCTACCATCGCTGTATGAGCTAATTGGATTTTTCCACTTATCCTAAAGTATAAAAATTAAAAATTATTAAAATAATAATTTCGTGCTAGACACTAACATACTTAATAATGTTAAAATTTTTTTTTGTTTATTGTTAAAAATAACGTTATTTTGCCATATACTTCAATAACTGGGTCATGCCTTTGTGTTTAGTCTTATAAAATAAACAAAACGATAAAATGGCGGAAATAGATGTGATCTTGTAGTTAGCCGTAGAAGTAAACTCTTTCAAATTGAAAAAGTTTGTTTACGTTTTCCCAAAAAAAAATTTTTTTTGAGTTAAATCCCTATTGAATAAAACGTGCTATATATGTATACATATGTATATATTTTTTATGTATAAATGTACATACATACATACATATACATATATGTAGAAGTGGCTTAGCAACATGCCCAGTAATATTTAAACAATGTTCCTGCGCCCTCAATTAAGTCAGAAATAATAATCAACCAATACTTTTCCAACTCACCAACAGCGACATACATATGTAGCAAGATGAATTGACTGACTGTCTAGTAGTTATATGGCCGTATTTAGGGGGGGTTTTGGGTGTTTGAACCCCCCCGAAATTCTGGTACCTAAATTTTACTTCTATTATATTCAAAGCCATAGGTTGAAAACACCAGTTTACAAATAATTAATTTGAGAAAATACCAAGAATTTCAGGTATAGGGGAGGGATGGTATGTACGTGATGAGGTCGAAACCATTTTTTATGGTTAGGGTTTTGAGATAACTGTAATTTTGGGTTTTTTTTTGGTTACAACTTCAATCAATATTTATTTTTGCTGAAATTACCAATGCGATAACCGCAAGCCGTACTTCATTCGAATCATAATTAAAATACGCTTCAAACGACGTACCACTTATAAATTCAATTATGTTACCACTCCGCAATAAGGCAGTTAATCATTGTACATTTTCTAAAATTTTATCATATATCCTTATAACGGCCCAAGGCCATTGCTTAGCTGAAAATTCATTACTCGGGTTATATTAGTGTCCGAATTATAACATAGTGTGTTTTTTACGAAAATCGCATTTATGGGATGTGTGCGTTGTTATAGTCATATTTCACCTATTTTCAATACCTATTTGTCAGTCAAAATCTTATTGACTTTTTGCGATTTTTGAAAAAGTTTTGATTTTTATTAGGGTTTTTATAAGAAGTTGTAAAAATCATGAAAGTTTTATTCTTTTAAGAATTATTCTGTTCTATTGAAAACACTTTATAAAGATTAGATGAATGCTGTGGTCGCTGTGGTGCAGTGGGTAGGGTGCTCGCCTGCTATGCCAGAGGTCTTGGGTTCAAACCACGGTCCGAGCAAAACACCAAAACAATTTTTCTAATTAGTAAAAATCCAATTATTGGGTTTTTTAAGAGCAGCGGTCACCTCTTGGCAGTGGGCGGCATACCCTCCGAGTGTATTTCTGCCATGAAAAAGCTTCTCACAAAAAATGTATTCGCCGTTCGGAGCCGGCATAAAACTGTAGGTTCACCCAATTAGTAGAAAAAAAAGGAGCACACCTCGAATTGGGAGAGAAGCTCGGCCATAAAACTCGTCAGAGTTATAATAGCGCCATTGTATTATTATTATTAGATGAATACTTAAATTTTGTCGATTTTTTACTTACGAGTCCAATAAAGCGCGTCAGCTGTTTCTGTTTCGTGCAGCATAGCGCCACTTGGGAACACCTAGGGAGGCAGCATCGCTGTCCACCTGATCTTCCCAATGCAGTGGAGATCTCCCCTTTCCTTTGCGTTCAGCGGGTTTCGATAGAAATACTTTTTTGACAGGAGCAACTTCGTCCATTCTCACGACATGACCTGCCCAACACAGCTGCTGGCTCTTTATTCGCTGAACAATGTCGATGTTTGCGTACAGCTCGTACAGCTCATCGTTAAATCTTCGTCGATACTCGCTCGCCAACGCGCAAAGGTCCACAAATCCTCCGAAGAACTTTCCTCTCGGAGAGGTTCTTCCCAATTCTGACGGTGCGGGTTGTGTTATTCAGCATCATTTGGCATAGCCGTATAAGTTTTGCAGGGAAACCAAATTTCGACCGAATTTTTCGTCCATAAAATATCCTTTTGTTTCACTTGGAAAAAAATCGCCAAAAATAAAATATTCATCGAATCTTTAATATTACGCATAAAGTGTTTGCAATAGAACAGGATAATTTTTAAATGAATGAAACTTTCCTGATTTTTACAACTTCTTATAAAAAACCTAATTCGAAAATCAAAATTTTTATAAAAAAAAATTCTTCTAAATAGCACTTTAAAAACCTAATTTTTTTTATTATTATTTTTAGTGCACGAAATAGGTTATATATTTTTCACAAAAAAAAAAAAAAAACAGATGTAACCCCTCCGAAAAAAATTTGTGGCTACGGCCTTGAGTAGTTACGAGTAGAAAAGGCGGCTTGCAGAGGTCGTGCAACAGATTATACATAAATGTGTGAAGTTATTAAGATCTCAATACATCGAATGATCCCTCGTCTGCGGCAAAACACAACAACACACAGCGGGATATCAAAGGTGTGAATACCCTGCTGGGTTTTATTATATGTAGTTAATAAGAAGCACGCGGCACTTCCACTCTGGCACTGGAATAGTCTGCATGGTACACAAGTGTCTCCCTTTTTCAGATGATCATTTAACCTACCTACCTGCTACATATGTATGTATATAAATATGTATCTGTATGAGCAGCAAACTGTAGCAAAACCGTTGGTATACATATATATGTATGCACCAATGTACGATTGTAATATCTTGAGGGCACTGGCAAAATGAATTAAAATATGTAAGGAAGCCTAAGTTCGATTGGAGTCGAGGATTAGATACTCAGCTGTATACTTTCATTCTTTGCTTGCGTTTGGTGGAAAAACGATGTATTTTATATGAATCGGGTGCCGCATAAAATGGGCGTAGCCACGCCCATTTTCAAAATTTGTATTAATGATCCAACTAGTCGTATAAATATTCTTGTTAGTGCAAAATTTCATCCCTTTATGACTCTTAGTACAGAGAGGTCACCATACAAATTTCACAAGGCCGTTTTTATAAATATTTTTGTAAAAAGGTAGGCGTGGTTATAAACCGGCTTCGATAAAATTTTGGGCGCGTATTACAAGAAGTGCCAAATGTGTGCAAACCAAGTTTCGTCATAATATCTCAATTATTTTTCGAGTTATTGGCTACGAATTCTCGTATATTCCTTTGTCTAAAAAGGGGCAGTGCCACGCCCATTTTCTAAAATTTTAATGTTTTTTATTTCACGTCCTTTGTGGGACTCATGCTACAAACTTTCAATGAATTATCTTTATATTTAACAAAAATATCGCTCAAATTGTTTTTATTAGGCCCCTTTATAATACCATATATAAATGTGGGCGCGGTTGTTAACCGGCTTTTCCAAAATTTCACCATATTTCTTTATAAGGACCTGAGCTTATTATGTAGATGAAATTTTATCACTCGAGCTATATTATGAAATCAAAATTATAATATTCTGTGTGCTAGTACAGCTGAGTACTTTGCTTTTAAAAGCTGGCTAAAATTATTTTTGTTTTGTTGTGTACGTAAATATTTTTTTGTCGGGTAGTGTATTTTTGTACGGAATTTGTAAGTAAAGCGGTAAGCAGAATCAGTACTTCTCCGTCATGACGTACGTCGTTTTCGATTGACAGGACGTAGGTAGCGGAAAGAGTGGCACATAAAATATGTGTTCGGTGAATGCACTAAAAGTGTAGTGTAGAACAATATCAGACATTTGTCACAGAAGTTTTAGGTAAAGGCGTCAAAAAACGAAAATTAACGAATTGCTAAGAACAAAATCGCATGGAATAGGTATTAATAGTATTAATTAATACTAATATTTAATTTTAAGTTGGTTACAAAACACAATTCTGCACAGTTTAGTACAAAAACGAGTTATCGAACGCAATTTTCTGCACTAGAGTACTCTAATGCCTTCACCGAACACATCTTATATTACTGACGCACGGCAAAATAGAAAATTGGCAAAGTATGCCGGATCCGGCGACTGATACGTTGCCAATCTAGCGTTGCACGAGCAAAATATACACAGTCTACTCAGCTGTCAGTTTCTTCCTTGTCCGTCATGACGGAGAAGTACTGATTCTGTTTAGCCCATAATGTCTAACAACCACTGGCAATATCAATTGATTCACACGGACACAGCAGCGCACTAATACTAATAGGATGGTTACACTTTTTTCGAAATCACTCGTACCGGAAATAAAAATGTTTACACATCAAAAAAGAAATAATAATTTTTCTGTTACTTATTTTTCAAGCAATGATGTAATGAAGTGGCGGAAAGAGGCGGTAAATTTGGTTGAAGATATGCTGCGTAAATGGTCTGTAGATTATAGCGATATACGAAACTTGACTTAACTCACACTTATAATTGCCATGAAAAAAAAAAATACAAACGAAAAAAACGCTCGAAAAATACTTTTGAGTGCGAATCAATATTGATGGATCAAAATATTTTTTGTTTTAAATGACATATGTAAGATAAAGGACGTACTTTCCTGAAATGAATCCATGGCAGTTTTATTAATTTGCACTTAACATAACTGTTATGCGAAGCAATAAACAGGACAATAAAAATTTTGTTTTACAAAAATTAAAATTCTATTTGCACAATACTCAAGTTTGAACTCATGTGACAGGAGATCTGAATGTACCACCGGCTTAGTACTCCATAGTCTGATATGGAAGGTCCCCTATTGCCCAAAAAACACCAAGGTAAATTGTGCCACGAATTTCATAAATGGACTTTTGGCCAGCTTATAGAATCAATTACCCCAATGTGAGACGGACGGACATGGCTCAATCGATTTCTTTCTTCACCCTGATCATGTTTATATATGCATATACATATGTAGGTCTATCCCGTTTATTTCATGGCGTCACAATCAACCGTTAATTGATGAAAACTATAATACTCTGTGCACTAGTACAGCTGAGTATAATAAAAGTGATTCATTGTAAGTTTGTGCCATCATGAAATATATTGGGCCTAAAAATTTAATTACTATACATGCTTAAGTACCAACATTCATTCGGTGAGTCTCAAAGGAGGCGATATCAATACATACAATACATATTTACGTATATATGTACATTAGACCGCCCTTAAAAATAAATTATAAACCGCTGCACAATGGGAACGTTTCATACAAAAAACGGCCATAAATAGTAAAAATGGACCTAGAGTGCTCAAATTTTGAAAATAAGCTTTTTTTATGAATATTAGTACATGGTGTAAAATGAACTTAATCTGATGACAAATTCTCCCACCCCCCATATAACGGGTGTCGCGAAAAACCATTAAATTGCAATTATTTTGGAAACTAATTAAGTTACAATGCTGAAATTCAGTATGCAAGCTTCTTTGATGAATATTAGTACATGGTGTAAAAATTAACTTAATCTGATGACAAATTCTCCCACACTCCATATAACGGGTGCCGCGAAAAACCATTAAAATGCATTTATTTTCCAAACTAATTAAGTTACAATGCTGAAATTCAGTATGCAAGCTTCTTTGATGAATATTAGTACATGGTGTAAAAATTAACTTAATCTGATGACAAATTCTCCCACACTCCATATAACGGGTGCCGCGAAAAACCATTAAAATGCATTTATTTTCCAAACTAATTAAGTTACAATGCTGAAATTCAGTATGTAAGATTCTTTGATGAATATTAGTACATGGTGTAAAAATGAACTTAATCTGATGACAAATTCTCCCACCCTCCATATAACGGGTGTCGCGAAAAACCATCAATTTGCAATTATTTTGGAAATTAATTAAGTTACAATGCTGAAATTCAGTATGCAAGCTTCTTTGATGAATATTAGTACATGGTGTAAAAATGAACTTAATCTGAAGACAAATTCTCCCACCCTCCATATAACGGGTGTCGCGAAAAACCATTAAATTGCAATTATTTTGGAAACTAATTAAGTTAAAATGCTGAAATTCAGTATGCAAGCTTTTTTGATGTATATTAGTACATGGTGTAAAAATTAACTTAATTTGATGACAAATTCTCCCAAACTCCATATAACGGGTGCCGCGAAAAATCATTAAAATGCATTTATTTTCGAAACTAATTGAGTTGGAATGCTGAGGGGCAATTATATATATAGGTATAAGCATATATGTATTTGTAACTATGTACTTCAAAAATATTTATTTAATTATCTACATATGTGACGTTTATGTATGCTTATTTAAAATCTGTACTCTTAGGGCTTGGATCCCCACGTAAACTCCCATTTATAAGGTAACGGCACAGGTGGGAGACGAAATAGATAAATGCAAATATCAACAAGTTTATGCGTACCAAAGATGAATGATAGAAATTAAATTTTATCTGTTTAATTGAATAAGTTACAAATACTCAAATTTATCTTGTACATATGAACAATCCGTTGTATGGGAGCTATATTTTATACTGGATTTGGGCGATTCCGACAAATGATAAACTTTACATAAAAATACATAGTATTTCGGCGCAAAGTTATAACACTATTTAATGTCATGGCTGGTATAAAAAGCAGCAAATGATAGTATACTATCATACCTTAATAAGCTGATTTTACGAAAAAGCCCTTTAAGTTTTCGATCGCTATATATGTATGTACATCAATAGTACATATAGCACAGATAATTTTTTGATCTCAAACTCTAAATTTTCACTATATCAGACCGAAATTTCGTCATATAATGCACATACATATATGTACATACACACACATGCATGCATACCCATCCTTACCTGAAAACTCGCGTTTTTGAGTTATGATACTTTTGAAGTAAAAAGGCTAAAAGTAAGTATATATGTAAATAGTCTATATAAAATTGCATTAGTTAATATATTAGCGATTTTAAAGCATAAACATATGTCAAAACTGCTCATCAATGCTTTTCTCTCTAGCTACACATGTGTACACACGGTAGGCAGGAAGCGACGATAGGTTGCATGAAAATGTCGAGAAAAAAGGAAAGTGGGGTTGTGTTATGTGATGTTTATAGATGAAACATCCGTTGAAATTAAAATCCGAGCTGCTCCTTTTTCAAGGATATCCACATTTTTTGTTTTTTTTGAAAGGATCAAATATTGAGGAAATCGAATATTCGCCACCGTCCAAATTTTTCCGATTTCAATACATTATTTGGTCGCTAAGGGATACAAAAAAAGGTATTAAAAAGAAAACAGGACACCTGTAGTGGAAAAATCCAATGTGAACAGGACCTAAAGGATAACCACTGAAATATAAAATAACACAAAAAGTACCCACTTTAATTTGCGTATAACTCCTAAAATTTTAACTCTACGTGAAAATTCCTTATTATATGTTTCATTCAAAATAAATAAAGAAATATTTCTTTAATATACAATTTTGATGTACCTGCAGTGCTTAATGTACTTTTGTGCATCTAAAGTGAAAATTTCAAAAAAAGAACGTTTTTTTATGGTGCTATTTTAAGTTCAAATATTTTTCTAGTTTATGTAAATATTTTAATCTAATGATCCAACTCTCATTCCTACATATCTCTACGTTAATACTAAAAAAGAGTTAGAGCTGAGATACGCGCTAGCTGTGCACGGTGGGCGGGAAGCAACAATAGGTTGCATGGGAATATCGTAAAAACGATGGCCCAACGAATATGTGCCTAGCTGTGTGCTGGTACTAATTTTCGTTTAAAAAAAATGTTGGAGATTTTATTCACGCTTGCTGTGTGTTTATGAAGTATATTAGAATATCATTTTACGTAAGTGTTTAGCCGGCGATCGTTTTTTCGATATTTTCATGCAACCTATTGTTGCTTACCGCCCACCGTGCACAGCTAGCGCGTATTTCAGCTCTAATTCTTTTTAATATTAACGTATAGATATGTAAGAATGAGAATTGGATCATTAGATTAAAATATTTACATAAACTAGAAAAATATTTGAACTTAAAATAGCACCATAAAAAAAACGTACTTTTTTTGAAATTTTCACTTTAGATGGACCAAAGTGCATTAACCACTGCAGGTACATCAAAATTGTATATCAAAGAAATATTCCTTTATTTATTCTGAATGAAACATATTATAAGGAATTTTCACGTAGAGTTAACATGTTAGGAGTTATACGCAAATTAAAGTGGGTACTTTTTGTGTTATTTTATATTTCAGTGGTTATCCTTTAGGTCCTGTTCACATTGGATTTTTCCACTACAGGTGTCCATTTTTCTTTTTAATACCTTTTTTTGTATCCCTTAGCGACCAAATAATGTATTGAAATCGGAAAAATTTGGACGGTGGCGAATTTTCGATTTTCTCAATATTTGATCCTTTCAAAAAAAACAAAAAATGTGGATATCCTTGAAAAAGGAGCAGCTCGGATTTTAATTTCAACGGATGTTCCATCTATAAACATCACATAACACAACCCCACTTTCCTTTTTTCTCGACATTTTCATGCAACCTATCGTCGCTTCCTGCCTACCGTGTACATATGTATGTACATCCATAGTGATAGCGCGCATATACACCTCGTCGAAAAATATGAATTAGTGAGAAGAGCGCGCGTGAGTGATGAAACTGACTATGGGGGGTTATAAAGCACACTTGGGGTGAACATATATTAAAAATTTGAGACCTTTTTTTTTTATTTTTTTTTTATTTGATTTCAAACTTTTGGAATTTTTTTGAATTTTTTTATTTTACCCTGCAAAAAAAAACAATATATAATAGAATCTATATAGCTAATTCAAAAATGAGCTGCTGTATTTGATATTGTGAACCATTTTCTATATTACAGATGTCAATTGGATGATAGATCTTCTATACACTTTATTTTTTTTAATTTTGAATATGTCATTATAAATGTAATTTGAAAAATGCACTTTTAGCCAGTTAGGAGAATAATTAAAACACGCGAAGGCGCGCGTGAAACTAATATCTGTTAATGTGATCTGATAAAGAATATATTAGTTCATAACACAAAAAAAAAACCAAGATACCTTTTTTTTGTTTTTTTTATTTTATTCCTTAAAGTGGACGAAGAAAATTTTTTTTCTATATTTTTTTATCAGTATTTGAAAAATCATATAAAATCAGATTTCAAAGTTAGAAGAAACGAGATTACTTCCTAGAAATGTAGAGGTCATTTTCTATATTTAGATGTCAAAACCACATATATACGTCGATAAATGGCTTAGATAGAGCTTTTCGTATCAGGTCATAAAATACATAATTCATATGACATATTTTTTGTTCAACTTTGAGCACCCTGTATGGCTAAACGAAACGGAACTCAAAAAATTTTACATGGGCTTTTTTCTTGTCACATAAGATATCTGTCGATTGCAGTTAAAAAATATTTATTTATCACTACTTTAATTTCGAATTTATTTTTGGCCAAAATCTCCCATTGTGGCGCTGGGATTAGAAAGTTTCTTTTTTACCTAAATATTTAAAATAAAAAATTTGGTGAAGATCGGATAAGATTTGGTGGCCGCGCACATCCGGCGAAATATACATAAAAGTACTTAAAATACAGCTAATTAATAACTTGCTTTACTCTTAATCTAATGCAACTCTATGTTTCCAATCAGTTTATTACTATTTCCATTGAAATCCCCTATCTAAACAGCTATCAAACACTAAAATCAGATGAAAATTGCAAAAAAATAAGTTTAGTTATTACAGAAAAGTCAAGCAATAATTACACTGCGTGACAAAAAAATTAGTTTGAGCACCTTTTGCGAGGTTTACATATTCTGGTAGGGCTTACTAAGTATACAAAATTTGCATACTCAGTTCGGGGCCAAAAACCCCTTTTCCGTAGGTTAAGTATTGCTCGATAAATTTTTTATATCGACCCCTTTGAGCGAAATTATCGTCAGGGTAATTTTCTCTAAATTTACTTTTTGATGGAAATGTGTTCTATATGTTTTTTGAATATAGCTACACACAGAGAAAAACTATTCTAAAATCACCTTAAAATCGCACATAACCCAACTTAAAACTTAGGAATAATTTACTTACTAAGTTTTTTCGTCATTTTAACGAAAATAACTTAGTAAAAGCTTGCCAAAGTTTCTACTTTGGTAATTTTGACAAAGTCTTGTTTAATTTTCCCAAGTTGGCTTAGGTAAATTTTTAACCAAAATACTTAGTCAGCTTATTCTCTGTAATTTGCGTAATATTCAAAAAAGTGCCTTTGGTATCCTAGTTATTTTAACTGCCATAACTTAGGTAATATCTTACCAAGAATCTTTGGTAACTTGCAAAAGAACCTGCGTAATATTCAACGAATTCCCTTTAGCAGATTGCACAAGTATCCTAGTTATTTTAACTGCCATAACTTAGGTAATATCTTACCAAGAAACTTTGGTAGCTTGCAAAAGCACTTTCGTGAAAAACTTAGCGTTTTTCAGCTATACTTTTTATACCAGAACTTAAAGAACAAAAATAATATGTAGCAGACATGTGTAATACACATTATTTTTGAACTTAAGTTGTGGTATAAAAAGTATGTTGAAAAAATCTAAGTTTTTCGCGAAAGTGCTTTTGCTAGTCTTAATGCTACGTATGTAGTTTGTTTACAAATATAATGAAATACTCTATTTAAAAGTTTGGTATGCATAAATGAAATCTAAAATTTGGTCCAAAGTCAAACCCAAGTTGCTCAAACGATTTTTCCTATATGGAATTGTTTCCTTCAATTTTTTTATGATAATATCCCAATCTCTGATATGTTTCACTTCACGGCTTTCATGTTTGTGTGAAGAACGTCTTTATGCGTTGGCGGCTTTCCGAAAAACGTACCTTTTCAGAGATCTCGGAACAAACCCAAATTTGCCGGAGGTATTGGTTGTTAAATCTGTAAAAATTAAAAGAAAAAAACACCAAAACTATTATCTGGGAAAGGCACGTATAAAAACGAAGTGTTCAAAAAATATCCCTCAGCCGGCAGAATTCTCTCTTTTTGATAATATCTACTCTTCCAACTTTAACAAAATACTGTAGATCGCTTCAAAAATATAAATAAAGGGAATTCTGCCGTCTGAAGGTTATTTTTTAAAGCGCAACCAAAAGTAATGAACAATTTTTTTGTACACGTACACTTAACTTTTACTCACTCGCGATACATTCTTTATTGAGGACAAAATACTTAATGACGAAGCGACCACCTCGCAGCTCACTTACTTTTAAATATCACAAGTACTTTGTTAGATTACAAAAGTGTCTTAGGTGAAAGTTCAAGCTACCTAAGTTAACTTAGTAAAAACAAATAAGAACTTTGTGAAGTTAAATAAGTGGCTCTTAAAAATTACCTAAGTACTGTGCTGCTAACATAAATTACCCAAGAACACTTTGTTGAATTACACAATAGGGGCATTTCAGTTATTACATCTGGGTCTGGGTCAAGATAACTTTTTACTGAAACAATCCGACTCATAATGAAAATTGGCTGCACTTGAAAAGAACTAAAAAGAAGAAGAATTATATACAACATATACCCAGCAGTAAAAATCTGAAATGAATCCTCTATGAATCACTGATGAAATTCATCATGAGGAGGCATCAGTGAATACTTTCATATAAAGGCTGCTGAATTTTTTCAAATAAATCGTTTGCTTTCCTCATGCCTATATGACACCGTTCGGAGCCGGCATAAAACTGTCCAATGGTAGGAAAAACAAAAGGAGCACACCTCGAATTGGGAGAGAAGCTCGGCCATAAAACTCATCAGAGTTATGATAGCGCAAAAACAATTCTTCTGTACGTTGAAAAGAGACAAATACTCCCTCAAAAACAATTTGATTGAGTTTAAACTTCAAACTAAATGAAAATAACTATTTCAAAAATTATTTTTTTGAAAATTGAAATTACTGAAATAAATTATGAAACTCAAATGGCGGGATAGCTATGTATTCCATGTTATAAGGAGAAGCCAGTGCGCAGTATAATTTTTCTTCCGGACTTCTTCTTTCCCCTTGCGGCCAAAGCAGAAGATTACAAGAGGCAAATTTGAAATTTGTATTTCCATATATTTTTTATTTTAAATATAATTGGTTTAGTAGTTGTCAAATTGAAAAATTTGTCAGAAAAGCTGCCGAATGTCAAAAAACTTACCGAAATACAAGCTGGCTCGTTAGTTTTTAACCGCCTAGATGGTATTTCGTTTGGTTTTTTCAATATAGCTTGCTCGCTTGCACCAACGCAAAACGATAGTGATGAATATTCAACAAAGAATCATTAATGATCATTTAGTAGTGAAACAAATTTACTCCAGGGTATATGTATATATATGTATACATACACTAATGTCACTTTTCAGTTCTGCCAAATCAAAAAAGCACTGTGCTGCCAAATCAGCACGGAAAAAACAAATCGAACAGGGCGGATCAGAAATTGAACCAGCAATTTATCTGGTTTAATCGAGCTGAAATCTTTGTTGTTGCATTTACATGCAAAAATTTTTATCTGGGTTAGGATCACCGTATGTGAAACACGGCTAATGTCATGTCTAACAGGTATTACTCCAGTGATGTGATATGTAGGGAAAATTCCCTACATGTAGGGATTTTAGTCGGAAGAAAGTGACCGTGGGGAAGAAAGTGACCGTGGGGAAGAAATGACAGATTTTTATAAAATAGCTAAATGTAGGAATTTTTTGGCAAAACTGACTGTCGATCTGAATAATGAAAACGCTGTGAAGACGAGTTTATCGCGAATCCTTCAAGGGCGTAATTGGAGACAAGCTGCCGTATCGTGAAGACAAGCTTTAAGATCTTTTATTGAACTATCGGATAACACGATAATTTTTATCTGTGCATCGGAGCAAAAGATTTTTTTTTATTATACATATTATAAAACTGTTAAATTGGAAAAATTTTATGAAAATGGTGCATCTACACTTGAAGAAATGGAGTTTTTATATCCCGAAACTTTCGTAAATCCTCCATAACACTCTGGCTGCCATGTCGCACAGTAGTATGTTTATGTATGTTCTAGACCACATTTCGTGGTAAGCTTTTAACATTATAACAGAAATTTGTATGGAGAGCTTTTGGAAAACACCACCCCAATGTTTATTCCTATCTACAACATGTGTTTGTGTGTATATCACAAGCATTTTTCACAAAAAATCAAAAAAAAGACATAGTCTAATGTGAAATTTTTGGGCGACATCTAACGTTGAATAGGACAAGGTCAGCGATAATTGAGCCATCTGGCGGTATACAGTAAACCTAACTGTTCTAACTGTTCTAAAAATGGAATGTTTGTTGTCTATACTAAAAGCTGACATCTAAGGGATCTATACTTAAAAGCTGACATCTAATGGTTATTAATATGCATTAAAATGGTTGAAGTAGAGGATGTTTGATATCAATGCTAATGATAATAAGATTTGTATACTAGAATATATAAATAAACTTCTATGAAGATATAAACGTATATAAACATATATACATATGTATGCATATTCAATTAGGTTTCATTTTTGTGTTTGCTCCGTTTGTATGTTATCAATGTGGGGGAGAAATTCAAAAACATATACATATACATATGTATGTTTGAATTTTATGAGGATGATCATAGAGGAGATTTTTTTTTCTTCGTTTAAGTTGAATGTAGAAATCTTTATATGTAGATATGTATGTACATATATATTTATGTTGTTAGCTAGCTATGAGGGAAAGAAATGTAAACAGTCAGATATACTTACTTTTAGATTCCCATTTTAAGTAAAAGTTAAAACAAATGTAAATATTTTATATAAAAGTTTTTTATTAATTTATTCTTTATTGAGTAAAAGTACAATTTATACATTTTTTTTTTTACATTAAATACTATATTATAATAGATTTCCATAAGTTTCCAAACTTCTCTATTCCACCTTCTTTTTTCTCCTATTTCCTCCCCCCTTTTTTTTCTTCATCATATCTTTGATTATTAGATGAGTGAGAAGTTGAACTATTTATATCATTTGATTTTAAAGAATACTGAAGATTTGATTGTATCGCTATCAATTTATTTTTATGCTCATCCGAAAGCATATGAGAGAATCTTTTTAAAAAGTTATAAATTTTTTTAATTATCATAATGTATTATTATATTTCTCATAAAAACTCATATAAATATTTTTATATTATTATATATATATATATATATATATATTTTTTTTTTTTTTTTAATTACTTACAATACATACTTTTATTCATATCCACATATGTATGTATATACAAATTCCTATACATTTATATTTTAATTTCTAAAATCATTAACCTCATATATACATATTCATATCAGTTTTTAGTCTTCTTCAAAATTTAATTTTATAGTTTCTTTAATTATATTTCTTCAATACTATTTCTTTATTGTTTGCAACTACATTTTTTTAGTTTTTAGTTTTTTTTTTTTTTTTTAGTTTGTGTAGATTATAGATATTTTAGTAGAAATCTTATTTATTTTTTATACTTACTTCATTTATTTACTATTATTACTTCATTATTTTTTTCTTTCCAATTTTTTTCTCATACATATTTTAATTTTTAAGATCATTGAACTCATATATACATAGATTCAATTCTCAAATTATATGAAATTGAATTTCCTGTGAGAAAGAAAATTTTTTTCTGTGAAATTTTAAATGAGATAGACAACTGCATTGAATTTTCTTTAATAATTCTAATATTATTATGTAAATTTCCACCAAAGTCGAAGTCAACAAGTTTTAATACTTACAACACGTACATGAAAATTAATATATTCATTCTATAAAATCTCATTATTCTCATATATACAGCATTCATATTTTAATTTTTAAGATCATTATCATATCAGTTTTTAGTCTTCTTCAAAATTTAATTTTATAGTTTCTTTAATTATATTTCTTCAATACTATTTCTTTATTGTTTGCAACTACATTTTTTTAGTTTTTTTTTTTTTTCTTAGTTTGTGTACATTATAGATATTTTAGTAGAAATCTTACTTATTTTTTATACTTACTTCATTTATTTACAATTATTACTTCATTATTTTTTTCTTTCCAATTTTTTTCTTATACATATTTTAATTTTTAAGATCATTGAACTCATATATACATAGGTTCAATTCTCAAATTATATGAAATTGCATTTCCTGTGAAAACTATGAGAAAGTAAATTTTTTCTATGAAATTTTATATGAGGTAGACAATTGCATTGAATTTTCTCTAACAATTCTAATATTATTTTTTATTATGTTGATAAAAGCAAATTTATAATACTTTATTTATTTTTACTTTCTTAATTATATTTGGTGGTCGCTGTGGTGCAGTGGGTAGAGTGCTCGCCTGCTATGCCAGAGGTCTCGGGTTCAAACCACGGTCCGAGCCAAACAAATTTTTCTAATTAGTAAAAATCCAATTATTGGGTTTTTTAAGAGCAGCGGTCACCTCTCGGCAGTGGGCGGCATACCCTCCGAGAGTATTTCTGCCATGAAAAAGCTTCTCACAAAAAATGCATTCGCCGTTCGGAGCCGGCATAAAACTGTAGGTCCACCCAATTAGTAGGAAAAACAAAAAGGAGCGAATTGGGAGAGAAGCTCGGCCATAAAACTCGTCAGAGTTATAATAGCGCCATTGTATTATATTATATTAATTATATTTATTTGATACTATTTTTTAAAAAACTTGTTTGCAATAATTTTTTTATATTTGCTTGCATTTAGACTATTTAATATAAATCTAGACCTATTCCATTTATTTATAATTTCCGGCTTAATTCATATGTTCCTACTTCATTATTTTTTGTTTTGTTCCTTTTTTCTTCATATTATTTTCTTCTTCTACATATTATCTTTAATTATTATATAAATTTTTGATGTTATTTATGTTGTTTTGTTTTGTTTTAAACAATTCCAATGATTTCATTATACCAATATAATATCTATATAATTTATTTATATTTATTTTTTTTTCCATTATATTCAATACAATAACTACTTCTTTAAATTATTTTTCAGATTAATTTTATATGAACTTTTATGAAAATCTAAATTTACATCTCCACAAATATCTTGTATATACACGTACATATTTAAAATTTTCAGACTTATTCTTACAGAATCATAAATTCCACAAATATACTTCAAAAAAAGTATTGGTCATGAGAGCTCAAAAATAATTATGAAAAAAAGTATTTTAACATTATAGTTTATTCAAATCGAAAATTTAGTTACAAAATTTCTAATTTTTATATTCTTCTAATAATCTTTTAACAGTTTGAAATCTTTGATAAAAGAATGCACATGAACAAGTGGTTGCTGTATTTGAATACTTGCAATCAAATTTATGCATTCCTGTAACTGTTTGCTGGAAGGTAATGGTTTTATATAAACGCATTTCATCAATCATGTTTTTAAGAAGTTGTATATCTTCATTTTTAATATAACAACTATATACTCCTAAAAATGTTTCCAACTCTTCTACTAACATTTTATTTTATTTTTAATTTTTATTTTTTTTTTTTTTTTTTTTTTGTAAGAATGATAAAAGATAAATACTTCATACATTTTTAAATATTTTAGAAATATTTTTCATCCAATATGTTTATATCAATAATAAATCTTTTCAAGTCAATAACTTCTTTGTTTTCCTTATCAAAGTAGTAATTGTATAAATTTACTAAATCCATTATATGCTTATATCGTCTTTCGATGATGTGACAATTACATGTATCAGGTCCTGATTGTATATTATTTTTACTCCAAGGACAGGTTGTATAGTGTCTCCCATATATAGATTCCATAACTAATTCATACTTTATATCTTTAATTGTTATAAATGTATTTTGTATAAGTTTTCTATGATGATCAAGTATATAGTTATAATTATTTTTTAAAAACTCTTCAATTATATTACTTTTCATACTAAAATGAAACATTTTCAATCAGATGTAAAGTAAAACTAAACCTCTCTAATCAGAAACTTAAACATATAAATAAGTTATTTATGTATATATACATTTAAATTTATATATTTATTTATATATATTTTTATGTATAAAATAAATATACATAGATATATTTTCCAGATATATATAGTTAACATATTTTGAAATACTATTCAGTGTGCGAAGTTTAAGCTGAATGAATTAATAATGATCGATAACAAAAGTATAATAGTTATAGATGTACAGGGTTTCCATATTTCCAACAATTTTATAGCAAAAGAAGTTAGCATTTCAGATCTAATGGATACACATAATATAAAAACATTTGTTATACATCCACCTTTTAGTTATTCAAGATTAACATTGAGAGAAAGAATTGAATTAGAATGGTTACATACATATCACCATGGATTGCAATGGAACGATGGCAACTCAACATTCAAATATTTTAAGAACTACTTAAACAGATATATTAAAGATGAAAAGCGAAATATTTGTATGTATGTGAAAGGAGCACAAAAAGCAAAATGGATACAACAACTTACTGGAGAAGACATTATTATATACAATTTAGAAGATATGGGTTGTCAAAGCATAAAAAACTTATATAAGGATAATATCAATGTATATGCATGTAGCTTTCACCATAAACATATGATATGTGCAGAAAAAAACGTTCATTTATTTATTTAATTTTATTATATCATATAAAAATAAAGATAAAATATAACTAAAATAATTCATTAGTTTTATTATATAGATATATGTATAGATGTACTAGAGTTTTATTATCACATATATAAATAAAAAGTATTATTAATATTATTAAGGTTCACTCCTACATAATAGAGAAACAGTAATTTATCATATAATATTGTCTAGAATTGAAAAATAGGAAGACATTCAATACATTCAAGTATGTATGTATGTATATACCCCATTAATATTAAGGGAGAACGAAAAACTAAATATAGGGAAAAAATTATATTGGCATTAGAAAAATTTGTCGTATTCTTACCAGAGCGACTGAATAACATTACCAATAAACTGATGGAGACTTAAAATGAAAATTTATAAATCAGGATATGAAAATAAATATTTATATGATTTTACATTGAAATGCGAAAAATAAAGAAACTCAAAATAAAAAAGTAAATGCGTCTTTGGTTATGTGGATATTTTGGAAAAATTAGTTTCCGAAATAATTAATTAAAACAGTATATTCATATAAAACATATTGAAATATAATGCAATCTAAAACTTTGTAAAGCAAATATATTGATAATATATAAACGTTTAGAGCATACATATTAATATATATTCATATTTTCTATACTCCTTTTATTCTATTACAATACATTAACTAATATCGATAAATATATAATGAAAAAGTTTTATTCATGTAGGTATAAGTTTGATTATACAGAAGAAGGCAGCTTATTTATACATTAATAATTTATATGGCTATGCTATGTTACAATATCTCCCCTATAAAAATTGTTTAAACTTGTTAAAAATATTGAAGACTTTAATATTCATAATGTACAAGAAAATTCTTCTATTGGATATATACTAGAAGTAGACTTAGAATATCCATATTCATTACATGATTGACATAACGATTTACCATTTTGTTCCGAAATAAAAAACAAAATTATAAAATTAAACAAAAAACTAATATCAAATTTGAATAATAAAGAAAAGTATATAATTCATTATAGAGTTTTATAGCAAAACATAATTTTCATAGTTCACTCACATTTACTGATAGCATGAGTGCTATTCAATTACAACAACTTTCTATTTTATATAATAAACCAATTTATATTGGATTTAGTGTTTTACATTTATGCAAATTAAAAATATACAATTTTCATTATAATTGTATCTAAATATAAGGAAAATGTTAGTTCAAATTATATGGTTACAGATTTATTTATGGAATTTATTTATAATATTAAGACAATCGATTTTTATAATGAAATTCGTAATGATATTCAAACATATTTACATACTTCATAATTTACCTTTGTTAAATAAAAAGGTTCTGAATATGATGAATAATGAATGTAGTGGAAAGATTATGTATAAATTCATTGGCCTAAGAGCTAAAATGTATTCATATAGTTTTGGTGGAAATGAGGAAGAAATTAAAAAAATTAAAAGTGTGAAAAGATCTATTGTTTCACAACTTTTACGTAATGACTTTAAGAATTGTTTACTTGAAAAAAAATTATATTTTGATTCCATGTATGTTTTTAAATCAAAACTTTATAAAATATATATCCAACAAATTACTAAGTTAGTTTTAAGTTACTCAGATAATATATATATATATATATATATATATATATATATATATATATATATATCAGAAAATGGAATTAATACTCTTGCATGAAGTAATTTTAAAATCTAAAAAGTTGAAATAAAAGCACAGTATATATAGATTGAAAGTTGAAGTATCTTTATTTATTTAAATTATAATTTTGAAATAAGAATTTCAAACATAAATGTCCGAAGTTTTAAGTATTAAATTTTGGTTTTTGATTATAATTATATTCAATATGTAGCTTTAAATATGTAATTATTTCCAGTGGTGGTAGTAAGTTGTCAAAGCTATCAAAATATTCCTTATAATATACTACACAATGTGTTCCATGAACAGCAGAATCATCTAAGTTAACAATATCACATTCTTGAATTCGTGAATATTTCGGTAAAGTGTCACGCATAAAAACACCTTTAAAATATTTTAGCAGTTTACCAAAGTTATTTAATCGATATCAGTAACTGGTCGATTTAATAAATTCCTTGATAGTTTTTTAATTCTGATTTATAAAAAAGACCATAACCATTTTTATATGGTTTAAGGAAAAGACCTTTACCCATAGCAATGTATTCCATATATCTATTACATCGATTAGCCTCTGCTAGCTATTATTTTCCATTTTTATATCATTTGCAGAACATCAACCTGTAGCTAAACCTGCAAGAGCATATATTACTGTTAGAATTAGAGTTAATGGAAGAAATCATCCTAATTTTGATACAGAACTAACTCGTAATATAATTACTTGAGATTTTTTCCTCTTGAAATTTGAATTTATTGCTTTCTAAGCAATTTCAATAGCATCATTTACATATATTATGAACTTTTTTTCTTTTTTAAAATATTTAAAATATTTTTTAGCAGTCGATGAAAAGAGTTTTTTCTTTGATAATTTTCTTTTAGAATGCTTCTTCTTTCTCTTTCCTCATCTAAATTTAACTTTTATCTTAATTACATTTATTACAAACTAAACGCTTACACGTTCGTTTATATTTATTTATTTTTTATTTATTTAAAAAAAGAAACGATGTATTATCAGACCACAAAGTCTTTTATAATTACTATGTTTAGATAATATTCACTATCAAACTTTTTCAGCTAATATTCGATCAGCTTTATGCCTCTTATTTATATCTTTTGTTTATCAGGAGACAATATTATATCTCCAACAAGATAATTCTTAAAAATATATTTACATATATTTATATACATATATTTGGAATAAGATATTTATAAAAAAAAATATAAAGCAATCTCAAAAATAATTTATATAAAAAACTTCTATATGACTAACAAGTAGAACTATCAAATTGCAGATAACTAATAATTTTTTAGTTTTAATATAAAGTCGTAAAGTCGTTATACATCTAAACCCCAAAATGAATATTTAAAAAACTGAATTTTTCAGGAAGGAGAAGAATTCCATTTAAATCACAGAAAGTGAAAAAATACACCTAGATTAAAACAACACATTATTACATAATGATACTTAATAATATAACTTCTAATGAACAAAATATTTTAAGATACTTTTTCTGAAAAGACATATGTGTATATGAAAATACATTAAATTTTTAACTTTTTGAATCTCCACGAATATTCCATAACATCTTATATACAGGATTACAAATATAACACTCTCTATAATCTTATAGATTTTTACTATACAACAGATAAGCATCAGCTTGCTATCAGATTAGCATCAGCTTACTACCAGGTTAGTATCAGCTATACATCAGTCTACTATCACATATACATATTCATATAAAAAGTCTGTAAAAGAGAAAATGAATGATAAGCTATTGAAAGATATAGTAAAAACTAGCAGAATCGCCTCACTTACATTCAAAGAAAATATAAAAGTAGAGTAGAGAGATTAAAAAAACATCTTATATGCACTACATACATACCCTGCAGGAATAAAGAATTCCATACTGGAGACAGTACCAGCATTCTAAAGTTCGTCGGATATCACCGTGTTACAGAAGTAGTTTGCAAGCATTGCAAAGCATTGCAAAGCATATAAGATGTTTTTTAATCTCTCTACTCTACTTTTATATTTTCTTTGAATGTAAGTGAGGCGATTCTGCTAGTTTTTACTATATCTTTCACTAGCTTAGCATTCATTTTCTCTTTTACAGACTTTTTATATGAATATGTATATGTGATAGTAGACTGATGTATAGCTGATACTAACCTGGTAGTAAGCTGATGCTAATCTGATAGCAAGCTGATGCTTATCTGTTGTATAGTAAAAATCTATAAGATTATAGAGAGTGTTATATTTGTAATCCTGTATATAAGATGTTATGGAATATTCGTGGAGATTCAAAAAGTTAAAAATTTAATGTATTTTCATATACACATATGTCTTTTCAGAAAAAGTATCTTAAAATATTTTGTTCATTAGAAGTTATATTATTAAGTATCATTATGTAATAATGTGTTGTTTTAATCTAGGTGTATTTTTTCACTTTCTGTGATTTAAATGGAATTCTTCTCCTTCCTGAAAAATTCAGTTTTTTAAATATTCATTTTGGGGTTTAGATGTATAACGACTTTACGACTTTATATTAAAACTAAAAAATTATTAGTTATCTGCAATTTGATAGTTCTACTTGTTAGTCATATAGAAGTTTTTTATATAAATTATTTTTGAGATTGCTTTATATTTTTTTTTATAAATATCTTATTCCAAATATATGTATATAAATATATGTAAATATATTTTTAAGAATTATCTTGTTGGAGATATAATATTGTCTCCTGATAAACAAAAGATATAAATAAGAGGCATAAAGCTGATCGAATATTAGCTGAAAAAGTTTGATAGTGAATATAATCTAAACATAGTAATTATAAAAGACTTTGTGGTCTGATAATACATCGTTTCTTTTTTTAAATAAATAAAAAATAAATAAATATAAACGAACGTGTAAGCGTTTAGTTTGTAATAAATGTAATTAAGATAAAAGTTAAATTTAGATGAGGAAAGAGAAAGAAGAAGCATTCTAAAAGAAAATTATCAAAGAAAAAACTCTTTTCATCGACTGCTAAAAAATATTTTAAATATTTTAAAAAAGAAAAAAAGTTGATAATATATGTAAATGATGCTATTGAAATTGCTTAGAAAGCAATAAATTCAAATTTCAAGAGGAAAAAATCTCAAGTAATTATATTACGAGTTAGTTCTGTATCAAAATTAGGATGATTTCTTCCATTAACTCTAATTCTAACAGTAATATATGCTCTTGCAGGTTTAGCTACAGGTTGATGTTCTGCAAATGATATAAAAATGGAAAATAATAGCTAGCAGAGGCTAATCGATGTAATAGATATATGGAATACATTGCTATGGGTAAAGGTCTTTTCCTTAAACCATATAAAAATGGTTATGGTCTTTTTTATAAATCAGAATTAAAAAACTATCAAGGAATTTATTAAATCGACCAGTTACTGATATCGATTAAATAACTTTGGTAAACTGCTAAAATATTTTAAAGGTGTTTTTATGCGTGACACTTTACCGAAATATTCACGAATTCAAGCATGTGATATTGTTAACTTAGATGATTCTGCTGTTCATGGAACACATTGGGTAGTATATTATAAGGAATATTTTGATAGCTTTGACAACTTACTACCACCACTGGAAATAATTACATATTTAAAGCTACATATTGAATATAATTATAATCAAAAACCAAAATTTAATACTTAAAACTTCGGACATTTATGTTTGAAATTCTTATTTCAAAATTATAATTTAAATAAATAAAGATATTTCAACTTTCAATCTATATATACTGTGCTTTTATTTCAACTTTTTAGATTTTAAAATTACTTCATGCAAGAGTATTAATTCCATTTTCTGATATATATATATATATATATATATATATATATATATATTATCTGAGTAACTTAAAACTAACTTAGTAATTTGTTGGATATATATTTTATAAAGTTTTGATTTAAAAACATACATGGAATCAAAATATAATTTTTTTTCAAGTAAACAATTCTTAAAGTCATTACGTAAAAGTTGTGAAACAATAGATCTTTTCACACTTTTAATTTTTTTAATTTCTTCCTCATTTCCACCAAAACTATATGAATACATTTTAGCTCTTAGGCCAATGAATTTATACATAATCTTTCCACTACATTCATTATTCATCATATTCAGAACCTTTTTATTTAACAAAGGTAAATTATGAAGTATGTAAATATGTTTGAATATCATTACGAATTTCATTATAAAAATCGACTGTCTTAATATTATAAATAAATTCCATAAATAAATCTGTAACCATATAATTTGAACTAACATTTTCCTTATATTTAGATACAATTATAATGAAAATTGTATATTTTTAATTTGCATAAATGTAAAACACTAAATCCAATATAAATTGGTTTATTATATAAAATAGAAAGTTGTTGTAATTGAATAGCACTCATGCTATCAGTAAATGTGAGTGAACTATGAAAATTATGTTTTGCTATAAGACCTCTGGCATCCAACCTTTTACCTCTATTTTCCGACTCACACACTATTTTAATATTCTTCCTTTTGTCAACATTTTCCATGGTTTTTCCATAAACTGTATTAACTAACAACTTGAAAAAAAAAAAAACAAAAAATCAGATTGATTAAATTGTTGAATTCTATGAGTTTTTTTTTTCAGAATGAGATAATTTTTAAGGTATTGTTGTAAAACTCTATAATGAATTATATACTTTTCTTTATTATTCAAATTTGATATTAGTTTTTTGTTTAATTTTATAATTTTGTTTTTTATTTCGGAACAAAATGGTAAATCGTTATGTCAATCATGTAATGAATATAGATATTCTAAGTCTACTTCTAGTATATATCCAATAGAAGAATTTTCTTGTACATTATGAATATTAAAGTCTTCAATATTTTTAAAAAGTTTAAACAATTTTTATAGGGGAGATATTGTAACATAGCATAGCCATATAAATTATTAATGTATAAATAAGCTGCCTTCTTCTGTATAATCAAACTTATACCTACATGAATACAACTTTTTCATTATATATTTATCGATATTAGTTAATGTATTGTAATAGAATAAAAGGAGTATAGAAAATATGAATATATATTAATATGTATGCTCTAAACGTTTATATATTATCAATATATTTGCTTTACAAAGTTTTAGATTGCATTATATTTCAATATGTTTTATATGAATATACTGTTTTAATTAATTATTTCGGAAACTAATTTTTCCAAAATATCCACATAACCAAAGACGCATTTACTTTTTTATTTTGAGTTTCTTTATTTTTCGCATTTCAATGTAAAATCATATAAATATTTATTTTCATATCCTGATTTATAAATTTTCATTTTAAGTCTCCATCAGTTTATTGGTAATGTTATTCAGTCGCTCTGGTAAGAATACGACAAATTTTTCTAATGTCAATATAATTTTTTCCCTATATTTAGTTTTTCGTTCTCCCTTAATATTAATGGGGTATATACATACATACATACTTGAATGTATTGAATGTCTTCCTATTTTTCAATTCTAGACAATATTATATGATAAATTACTGTTTCTCTATTATGTAGGAGTGAACCTTAATAATAATAATAATACTTTTTATTTATATATGTGATAATAAAACTCTAGTACATCTATACATATATCTATATAATAAAACTAATGAATTATTTTAGTTATATTTTATCTTTATTTTTATATGATATAATAAAATCTTTAAATAAATGAACGTTTTTTTCTGCACATATCATATGTTTATGGTGAAAGCTACATGCATATACATTGATATTATCCTTATATAAGTTTTTTATGCTTTAACAACCCATATCTTCTAAATTGTATATAATAATGTCTTCTCCAGTAAGTTGTTTTATCCATTTTGCTTTTTATGCTCCTTTCACATACATACAAATATTTCGCTTTTCATCTTTAATATATCTGTTTAAGTAGTTCTTAAAAGATTTGAATGTTGAGTTGCCATCGTTCCATTGCAATCCATGGTGATATGTATGTAACCATTCTAATTCAATTCTTTCTCTCAATGTTAATCTTGAATAACTAAAAGGTGGATGTATAACAAATGTTTTTATATTATGTGTATCCATTAGATCTGAAATGCTAACTTCTTTTGCTATAAACTTGTTGGAAATATGGAAACCCTGTACATCTATAACTATTATACTTTTGTTATCGATCATTATTAATTCATTCAGCTTAAACTTCGCACACTGAATAGTATTTCAAAATATGTTAACTATATATATCTGGAAAATATATCTATGTATATTTATTTTATACATAAAAATATATATAAATAAATATATAAATTTAAATGTATATATACATAAATAATTTATTTATATGTTTAAGTTTCTGATTAGAGAGGTTTAGTTTTACTTTACATCTGATTGAAAATGTTTCATTTTAGTATGAAAAGTAATATAATTGAAGAGTTTTTAAAAAATAATTATAACTATATACTTGATCATCATAGAAAACTTATACAAAATACATTTATAACAATTAAAGATATAAAGTATGAATTAGTTATGGAATCTATATATGGGAGACACTATACAACCTGTCCTTGGAGTAAAAATAATATACAATCAGGACCTGATACATGTAATTGTCACATCATCGAAAGACGATATAAGCATATAATGGATTTAGTAAATTTATACAATTACTACTTTGATAAAGAAAACAAAGAAGTTATTGACTTGAAAAGATTTATTATTGATATAAACATATTGGATGAAAAATATTTCTAAAATATTTAAAAATGTATGAAGTATTTATCTTTTATCATTCTTACAAAAAAAAAAAAATAAAAAATAAAAAAAATGTTAGTAGAAGAGTTGGAAACATTTTTAGGAGTATATAGTTGTCATATTAAAAATGAAGATATACAACTTCTTAAAAACATGATTGATGAAATGCGTTTATATAAAACCATTACCTTCCAGCAAACAGCTACAGGAATGCATAAATTTGATTGCAAGTATTCAAATACAGCAACCACTTGTTCATGTGCATTCTTTTATCAAAGATTTCAAACTGTTAAAAGATTATTAGAAGAATATAAAAATTAGAAATTTTGTAACTAAATTTTCGATTTGAATAAACTATAATGTTAAAATACTTTTTTTCATAATTATTTTTGAGCTCTCATGACCAATACTTTTTTTGAAGTATATTTGTGGAATTTATGATTCTGTAAGAATAAATCTGAAAATTTTAAATATGTACGTGTATATACAAGATATTTGTGGAGATGTAAATTTAGATTTTCATAAAAGTTCATATAAAATTAATCTGAAAAATAATTTAAAGAAGTAGTTATTGTATTGAATATAATGGAAAAAAAATAAATATAAATAAATTATATAGATATTATATTGGTATAATGAAATCATTGGAATTGTTTAAAACAAAACAAAACAACATAAATAACATCAAAAATTTATATAATAATTAAAGATAATATGTAGAAGAAGAAAATAATATGAAGAAAAAAGGAACAAAACAAAAAATAATGAAGTAGGAACATATGAATTAAGCCGGAAATTATAAATAAATGGAATAGGTCTAGATTTATATTAAATAGTCTAAATGCAAGCAAATATAAAAAAATTATTGCAAACAAGTTTTTTAAAGAAATAGTATCAAATAAATATAATTAATATAATATAATACAATGGCGCTATTATAACTCTGACGAGTTTTATGGCCGAGCTTCTCTCCCAATTCGAGGTGTGCTCCTTTTCTTTTTCCTACTAATTGGATGGACCTACAGTTTTATGCCGACTCCGAACGGCGAATGCATTTTTTGTGAGAAGCTTTTTCATGGCAGAAATACTCTCGGAGGGTATGCCGCCCACTGCCGAGAGGTGACCGCTGCTCTTAAAAAACCCAATAATTGGATTTTTACTAATTAGAAAAATTTGTTTGGCTCGGACCGTGGTTTGAACCCGAGACCTCTGGCATAGCAGGCGAGCACTCTACCCACTGCACCACAGCGACCACCAAATATAATTAAGAAAGTAAAAATAAATAAAGTATTATAAATTTGCTTTTATCAACATAATAAAAAATAATATTAGAATTGTTAGAGAAAATTCAATGCAATTGTCTACCTCATATAAAATTTCATAGAAAAAATTTACTTTCTCATAGTTTTCACAGGAAATGCAATTTCATATAATTTGAGAATTGAATCTATGTATATATGAGTTCAATGATCTTAAAAATTAAAATATGTATAAGAAAAAAATTGGAAAGAAAAAAATAATGAAGTAATAATTGTAAATAAATGAAGTAAGTATAAAAAATAAGTAAGATTTCTACTAAAATATCTATAATGTACACAAACTAAGAAAAAAAAAAAAAAAAAAAAAAACTGATAAAATGTAGTTGCAAACAATAAAGAAATAGTATTGAAGAAATATAATTAAAGAAACTATAAAATTAAATTTTGAAGAAGACTAAAAACTGATATGATAATGATCTTAAAAATTAAAATATGAATGCTGTATATATGAGAATAATGAGATTTTATAGAATGAATATATTAATTTTCATGTACGTGTTGTAAGTATTAAAACTTGTTGACTTCGACTTTGGGGGAAATTTAGATAATAATATTAGAATTATTAAAGAAAATTCAATGCAGTTGTCTATCTCATTTAAAATTTCACAGAAAAAAATTTTCTTTCTCACAGGAAATTCAATTTCATATAATTTGAGAATTGAATCCATGTATATATGAGTTCAATGATCTTAAAAATTAAAATATGTATGAGAAAAAAGTTGGAAAGAAAAAAATAATGAAGTAATAATAGTAAATAAATGAAGTAAGTATAAAAAATAAATAAGATTTCTACTAAAATATCTATAATCTACACAAACTAAAAAAAAAAAAAAAAAAAAACTAAAAACTAAAAAAATGTAGTTGCAAACAATAAAGAAATAGTATTGAAGAAATATAATTAAAGAAACTATAAAATTAAATTTTGAAGAAGACTAAAAACTGATATGAATATGTATATATGAGGTTAAAGATTTTAGAAATTAAAATATAAATGTATAGGAATTTGTATATACATACATATGTGGATATGAATAAAAGTATGTATTGTAAGTAATTACAAAAAAAAAAAAAAAAAAATATATATATATATATATAATAATATAAAAATATTTATATGAGTTTTTATGAGAAATATAATAATACATTATGATAATTAAAAAAATGTATAACTTTTTAAAAAGATTCTCTCATATACTTTCGGATGAGCATAAAAATAAATTGATAGCGATACAATCAAATCTTCAGTATACTTTAAAATCAAATGATATAAATAGTTCAACTTCTCACTCATCTAATAATCAAAGATATGATGAAGAAAAAAAAGGGGGGAGGAAATAGGAGAAAAAAGAAGGTGGAATAGAGAAGTTTGGAAACTTATGGAAATCTATTATAATATAGTATTTAATGTAAAAAAAAAATGTATAAATTGTACTTTTACTCAATAAAGAATAAATTAATAAAAAACTTTTATATAAAATATTTACATTTGTTTTAACTTTTACTTAAAATGGGAATCTAAAAGTAAGTATATCTGACTGTTTACATTTCTTTCCCTCATAGCTAGCTAACAACATAAATATATATGTACATACATATCTACATATAAAGATTTCTACATTCAACTTAAACGAAGAAAAAAAAATCTCCTCTATGATCATCCTCATAAAATTCAAACATACATATGTATATGTATATGTTTTTGAATTTCTCCCCCACATTGATAACATACAAACGGAGCAAACACAAAAATGAAACCTAATTGAATATGCATACATATGTATATATGTTTATATACGTTTATATCTTCATAGAAGTTTATTTATATATTCTAGTATACAAATCTTATTATCATTAGCATTGATATCAAACATCCTCTACTTCAACCATTTTAATGCATAATAATAACCAATAGATGTCAGCTTTTAAGTATAGATCCCTTAGATGTCAGCTTTTAGTATAGACAACAAACATTCCATTTTTAGAACAGTTAGAACAGTTAGAACAGTTAGGTTTACTGTATACCGCCAGATGGCTCAATTATGTTAAAAGCTTACCACGAAATGTGGTCTAGAACATACATAAACATACTACTTCGCACGTTTTCGTGCGACACCTAAATGTTACCCTCAAGCCGCGTCGCACTTTTTCGTGCGACACCTAAATGTTACCCTCAGGCCACGTCGCACTTTTCGTGCATTTTAATATGGAATTTTACATGGAATTCGGATTCTCTGGCCTGTGGTGAACATTTTGGTGTATTTCCCATGGCCCCTGTGTACTTTTAAGTAGGGACCACAATAAAATCGCGAGTAGTCAAAACTTATTTTTAGGCACTAAGAAACAAAAAAGAACAAAAAAAAATTGGCCTCAGGTGACCAAATTGTCAAATGACATTGGCACTGAACGATCAAAATTCTAAAAAGGCCTTGACAGCCAGAGTGTTAATATTTCATCATATAATAATAAATATCCCTTATAGAAATATAAGGTATGTATATGCAGTATAACAGCTGATTTAATTTATTTATATTCATTTACTGCCGTGCATTTAATTCATTTTTATAACATGGAAATAACAAAAAAAAGTGTAGGGAATTTCGTGGGGAAAATTTGAAACAGGCGTAGGGAAAAGTAGGGTTTTTTTTCTTGCTTTGTAGAGAATTTACAAAAAAGTCTCTACCATCACTGTATTACCCAAGAAAACTTTGTTACATTTCCCAAGCTTTGTTTCTGCCGATCGTATGTAAGTTTCTCAAACACTTTGTTGATTTTCACATAGTTTTCAAAGTTCATATAAAAAAAATACCAAAGCTAAATTAGTCAAAACAACCCCATTTTTGGTAGCCAAAGTGCTTGGGTAATAAATCAACTAAGCTTTGTTTTCCAAGGCCGGGTATAAATTGTGTAAGTACTTTGGTAAGTTGCACAAGTTTCTTGGGCCCCATACAATTTTTTTTAACTAAGTCAACTTTGTTGGATTTACTATAGTTTTTTCTCTGTGTGTAGAAAGTAACTTCATGTACACAGTAAAAGTTTTAGTTTACAGGCCTATCACCAACACCGAACGAACCCCGAATTACCGAAAGCCACAGCGCCGAACTCGTCGAAAATCGTATTAGCTACCCCGCCAGTTCGAAATTAGGTGTTGCCAACTATATGAACTATATTCGAATCAGCGTTGCCAAGTGCTGATGCGAAATTGAGCGGTTTTTCTGACGTTTATTATCTCTTTGATAAAAACAAATACATTTTTACTTTATTTTACTAAAAGCAATTTATTTAAATAATAAAATAATTGATTCTATTGCGATAGCAACTTTATTAGGAGAGGAAGAAGAGCAAAGGAATACTCTGAACGAAAGAAAGTTTTTGAGAGATCATACCAATTCTTTTACTTCAACTAAGCAAGCGTAAATTTAATAAGAGTCTGAAAATATATAAAATAACAAGTATGTATTGAAATTGAAAATATGAAAATAGTCTTAATTTTGCGTGAAAGAAATCTTTACCTAGTACTTTTTTCTGTTTTTCATAGAGATTTATTTTGCAGTACATAAAAGAAAATTGGATACAAAAACAGGGGAAAATTTTGATAACAATGCACCCGGCCCCGGAATTTTTCGTTATTTTTTTGGCGATAGATCACTAAAATGCAAACGAAATCTAACGAAACTTAAAGTTTATTAATAACACTGTACAACAAGATTTTGAGTAATTGATGAAACCAACAAAATCTGAAGCTCCAAGCCTCTCGTATGAAAACCTCATACCAAGTTTTTAGCCTATAGGTCTGGTTTTTTTATACTCAGCTGTACTAGTACAAAGAGTATTATAGTTTTAATCACATATATATAATAACGGTGGATTGTAACAGAATGAAATAATCGAGATAGATATAGACTTATATATATCAAAATGATCAGGGTGAAAAGAGAAATCGATTGAGCCATGTCCGTCCGTCCGTCTGTCCGTCCGTCCGTCCGTCCGTCCGTCTGTAAACACTCTAACTCGCGCAAAAATTGAGATATTTTGATGAAATTTGGAATGCAAGTTGGTATCGAGACTGGGACGGTTGGTATTGAAAATGGGCGAAATCGGACCATGATCACGCCCACTTTTCCTATATGGAAAAAATCGGAAATTTGGTATCTCAGTCCCTAATATAGCTGGAGCGATAAAATTTTACGCACATGTTGAGCTCAGGCCCCTATGAAGAAATTTTATGAAATTTTGGAAAATGGGCGGTGCGACGCCCACTTATTAAGGGTCAAACATTGAAAGTTTTATGAGTCATAACTCAGAAACCGTTGAAGATATATCGATGAAATTTGGTACGCGTGATTTACTTACTTAGGCAAATGTTTTGACGGAAAATTGTCAAAATCGGTTGACGGCCACGCCCACTTTTATATATGTGTATTATAAAGTGACCTAATAAAAACATTTTAAGCGATATCTCTGTCAAATATAAAGATCTATCACTGAAATTTTGTGGCATGAGTCCAACTATGAACATAAAACGAAAACCACAAAAATTTTGGAAAATGGGCGGAGCCACGCCCACTTATTAAGGGGCAAACATTGAAAGTTTTATGAGTCATAACTCAGAAACCGTTGAAGGTATATCGATGAAATTTGGTACGCGTGATTTACTTACTTAGGCAAATGTTTGGACGGAAAATTGTCATAATCGGTTGACGGCCACGCCCATTTTTATATATGTGTATTATAAAGTGACCTAATAAAAACATTTTAAGCGATATCTCTGTCAAATATAAAGATAATTCATTGAAATTTTGTGGAATGAGTTCCACAATAGACCAGAAACAAAAAATAGAAAAATTTTGATAAATGGGCGTGGCACCGCCTCTTTTTAGACAAAGGAATATATGAGATTTCTTAGCCTATAACTGCACAAATAATTGAGACATTATGACGAAACTTGTGGTAATATGTGTTTAAAATTTTAGAGACATCGGTTGACGGCCACGCCCACTTTTATATATGGGAACTATAAAGCCAAATCGGCGTATGACCACACCTACTTTTAGAATGTTCTTCAGGAATTTGTAACGCGACATCTCTGTAACTAAAAGTCATAAATGGATGAAATTTTGCACTAACAAGAATATTTGTATGCTTAGTCTGATGATAGATACAAATTTTGAGAATGGGCGTGACTACGCCCACTTTATGTGGCACCCGCTCTATATAAAATATACCGTGTTTCCATCAAACGCAAATAACTAGAGCAAACATCTGAGTATCTTATGTTATGTTTTTATACTCAGCTGTACTAGTACACAGAGTATTATAGTTTTAATCACATAACGGTGGATTGTAACAGAATGAAATAATCGAGATAGATATAGACTTATATATATCAAAATGATCAGGGTGAAAAGAGAAATCGATTGAGCCATGTCCGTCCGTCCGTTCGTCCGTCTGTCCGTCCGTCCGTCCGTCTGTAAACACTCTAACTCGCGCAAAAATTGAGATATTTTGATGAAATTTGAAATGCAAGTTGGCAACGACACTGGGACGGTTTGTATTGAAAATAGGCGAAATCGGACCATGACCACGCCCACTTTTCCCAGTCACTATTAAAGCTAGAGTGATGAAATTTTACCCACGTGTTGAGCTCAGGCCCCTATGAAGAAATTTGATGAAATTTTGGAAAATGGGCGGTGCCACGCCCACTTATTAAGGGTCAAACATGGAAAGTTTTATATGTCATAACTCAGAAACCATTGGAGGTATATAGATGAAATTTGGTATGCGTGACTTACTTACTTAGGCAAACATTTTGATGGAAAACTGTTAAAATCGGTTGACGGCCATATGTGAACTATAAAGGGGCCTAATAAAAACATTTTAAGAGATATCTCTGTCTGTGGCCGCTGCGGTGCAGTGGGTAGAGTGCTCGCCTGCTATGCCAGAGGTCTCGGGTTCAAATCACGGTCCGAGCCAAACACCAAAACTATTTTTCTAATTAGTAAAAATCCAATTATTGGGGTTTTTATGAGCAGCGGTCACCTCTCGGCAGTGGGCGGCATACCCTCCGAGTGTATTTCTGCCATGAAAAAGCTTCTCACAAAAAATGCATTCGCCGTTCGGAACCGGCATAAAACTGTAGGTCCACCCAATTAGTAGGAAAAACAAAAAAGGAGCACACCTCGAATTGGGAGAGAAGCTCGGCCATAAAACTCGTCTGAGTTATAATAGCGCCATTGTATTATTATATTATATTATCTCCGTCAAATATAAAGATATATCATTGAAATTTTATGGCAGCAGTCGACATGCGGACATAAAACGAAAAACACAAATATTTTGGAAAATGGGCGGTGCCACGCCCACTTATTAAGGGGCAAACATTGAAAGTTTTATGAGTCATAACTCAGAAACCGTTGAAGGTATATCATGAAATTTGGTACGCGTGATTTACTTACTTAGGCAAATGTTTGGACGGAAAATTGTCAAAATCGGTTGACGGCCACGCCCATTTTTATATATGTGTATTATAAAGTGGCCTAATAAAAACATTGTAAGCGATATCTTTGTCAAATATAAAGATAATTCATTGAAATTTTGTGACATGAGTTCCACAATAGACCGGAAACATAAAATAGACAAATTTTGGAAAATGGGCGTGGCACCGCCTCCTTTTGGACAAAGGGATATACGAGATTTCTTAGCCTTTAACTCGACAAATAATGGAGATGTTATGACGAAACTTGGTTTATACACTTTTATAACTTGTGTTAATAGACACGCAAAAATTTATTGAAATCGGTTTATGACCACGCCTACTTTTTAACAGATATTTCTGGAATACCCTTTGGGAATTTGTAACGTGACATCTTTGTAACTAGAAGTCATAAAGGAATTAATTTTTGCACAAAGAATAATATTGATATGCTTAGTTGGATGACTGATAAAAATTTAGAAAATGGGCGTGGCTACGCCCACTTTATGCAGCACTCGCTTTATATAAAGTACACCGTGTTTCCATCAAACGCAAACAAATAATGAAAGCATACAGCTGAGTATCTAATGTTCGATTCCACTCGAACTTAGGCTTCCTTACTTGTTTTATTTGAGTTTAAACTTTTTAACCCTATGTATAGGGGTTAAGTGAGGAAAACTTGATGAAATGAAGCAATTGGTTACAAAATAGTGGCTAAATTAATGTTTTTTGGGGCAAGGAATTCATTTTTGATGTTTATTTTTACATAAAACCTGCGATAGATGACGCTGTGCTACAATTTTTAAAATTTTTTCTTACAATTTTTCATGGAAAAATAGAATTTTAATAGTTTTTAAGTAGAAATAGTAGCAATTGCTTGCGAAATGTGTATTAAAGTAATGTTTTTAGGGTGCAGAAACTCATTTTTGACATTAATCTTTTAATAAATCTTACGATAGGTGGCGCTGCCGTACAATTTTAAAATTTCTTTTTAACAATTTTTATGAAAAAAGAGTATTTTAACAGTTTCTAAGTAGAAATAGTAATGTTTTATCCTGTTTTATATTAGAAGTGATCGTCGATGACACTAAAACGAGGATTACACAGTTTAAAAAAAAAGAAGACAGTTCGGTCTTGATAAAAAGTATAAGTGTAAAAAGTTTTGTAGTAAAAATGAAGCTTAAAACTATAGTTTTAATTTTTTTGAAGCCGGTAAGTTTAACTCATCACTGCTATAACCCTCTCTCTCATTTTCTGGATCCTCTTCGTCATTCGTATTATCATCTTCATTTGTTATCTGTAACCACCAGCTAGATCTGCTAACATGCGTTGTAGTTTTTTCCCTTTATATCCTGTCTCCATTGTGAAAGCTACTTGGTGAAAACGTTCTCCTTGTTCGTCTGATTCGGTGGAAAGCTGGTGCTCAAACCAATCCATATGGTGATGGATGGTGGAGAAAATGGATCTTTAAACCCATGTGCACACCGAGCTCATCAAACGCTCTAATGAGATATCCTACTTTTTCTCTGATATCTCTGCCACGATGTTTACCGAGAACAACAGTTATCACATCTTTTATAGCATTCCATGCATTAAGCTTTTTTTCGTTTAAAGAGTTATCAAACGCAGTAGTTTTTATCAGCTTTCTAATGTATGGACCATTAAACACACCTGTAAAATAATACAGCATTTACATAAATCTTAAAAAATCATTTGTTTTATTTCTGAATATGTAATACCTTCTTTAACTTTACTTGCACTTAGTCGTGGGAATATTGACCTTAATGTAATAAAGGCTGGTCCATCTGCGGGTAGTGCTTTGACAAAATTTTTTAAAATATCCAATTTAATATGCAGTGGAGGTAGCAACACTTTTTCAATTGGAACGAGCGGTTTATGTATAGGCTTGCCATACGTCAGGCATTTGGCCTGATTGTCAGGCATTACATACTTTGTCAGGCAATCAGGTAGTGCTGGAAAGACATCGATGTTTACGAGTATCGATATTTTCGATATTTTTGAGAAAAAACATCGATATTATCGATATATCGACCTTTATATTAGAGCATAGTTGCCCAAGCCCTATACTCGCATACACATTTTGTTTTTGTAGTGCTCGTAGGTATTGAACTTCACTCGCCTATACACTCATAAGAAATTTGTGTATATGGCGAGCATAGGAAAACAAAATTACAGTTACAGTTGAGTTACAACTCAAAATTTTTCGAAATCGGGTTTCTTCCATAAATTGGTACATAGAATATATCTCTAGCGGCTGCCAAAAAATCTTTTCCATCAGAATCTTTTTTAACTGAGAAATAACTATTATACGTAGCCTTTTCCCATATCATTGCCTATAAAAATTAAAAACTTTTTTGCCTCTCCTGAAAATTTTTGAATTTTGAGTTGTAACGCTTTTTGATTTAGTGTGCGATATATATATTAATTTAATTCGTTCATATTTTCGAGAATGTTATCTATGTCTATTTCAACATTTGTGGTTGATAGTTGCAAAACTGACTCGAGGTGTTTGTCTGAGATCCGGTTTCTGTGTTTTGATTTTACAATTTTTAATTTTGAAAATACACTTTCACATTTATACGTACTAAAAACATTGACGAAAGTTTTAAAATAAACGCTCGGAGGCAAAGATATTTAACTTTGTCACACTAATAACACTGGATCACAAAATGAAATTTTTTGTCTGTACTTTAGACGTGAATATCCTATCTATATGTAAAATCGGTCGCTGATTCTGAAAATCGGGTTCATTTTTAATTCTATGGGAAGGTTTTTGAGATATAGGCAATTTACCGTTATTTGGCCAATGGGTCCACTTAATCCAGTATATCTCTTTAACACAGTGAGTTATCTTCCTTAGAGTGACACCAAACGAAAGAAAATTAAATTTCCTTTTCACGGTTCCTATAACATTTTTCTCTAACTCGTATAGTTTCTGAAATATTGAATTTTTTCGATTTTTTACGATTTTTTGGAGAAAAAATTGACTTTGTCAGACAATATCTTTAAAACCAATGTCTTCACCTTCGGTTTTACTCTTTTACGTGAAGCTCCATTCTATTGGGAAAAAGGTAAGCTATCAACGAAGAAAATCCATGGTAAAATGGAAAAGTTATAAGCGATCAAGTAAATACAGCCAAGTCGCACAATGCCTCTGCGCGGGTATATTCTATGCATGTTATACCCGTAAAAGCGCTTGTATCTACTGCGCTGCCAATGTGCTGCTACTGCAGATGTGTAGGTATTGGTACAATATGCATAGAATGTACGCGTGCAGAGGCATTGCGCATCCTGGCTGTGTTTACTTGATCGCCTATAACTTTTCCATTTTACAATGAATTTTCATCGTTTATAGCTTATTTTTTTGGTAATAGAATGGAGCTTCACGCAAAGGAGTAAAACCGAAGGTGAAAATATTGGTTTTAAAGATATTGCCTGACAAAGTCAATTTTTTCTTCAAAAAATCGTAAAAAATCGAAAAAATTCAAATTGAATCGTCTATATTTCAGAAACTATAAGAGCTAGAGAAAAATGTTATAGGAGGAAATTTAATTTTCTTTCGTTTGGTGTCACCCCAAGGAAGATAACTCACTGTGTTAAAGAGATATACAGGATTAAGTGGACCCATTGGCCAAATAACGGTAAATTGCCGATATCTCAAAAACCTTCCCATAGAATTAAAAATGAACCCGATTTTCGGAATCAGCGACCGATTTTACATATAGAAAGGATGGTCGCGTTCAGAGTATTTTTTGGCTGTAGAGCAGTGTAATTAATTAATTATTTATTTATATATTTTGAAAAATTTAGAGGAGGGCATTGAAAATTAATTAATAAATTCAGTAATAGTAGCCAAAGTCCATAAATCTCGTATTAAAGATATTTTTTAAGCTTTCTAAAAACAATCCACTTATCAATATTAATTAATTATTTATTTATAAATATTAATATTAATTTTATTAATTAAAAATGTATACATATGTTTGTGTCCTAATTTTTTTACTGGGTTATCGAGATATCAATGAAGTTGTAGAAAACTACAAAAACAAACATATAGGAAAACAAATTTTTTTTTCTTTAAATTATGATATTGCTCGCCCGTAAGAAATGTTTGGGCATCATTGTATTAGAGCTCTAGATACCCGGGTATCGAACAATTCGAAAAGATCGAATTTGTCTGAGGCTCGTTTGTTGTTCAAATGCCCGTACAAACATTCGAGCATTCGAGCTTACAGACAAAAAAATTTGTATCATGAAAACAAAAATAAAAAAATACATATGAAGACAACAAAAAAAAATAAACAAACGAAAAATACAAACTTCAAATGCCCGTGCAAACATACGGATAATAAACAAACAAACAAGTGTTCGAGAATTTGAACAGCATTTGTTCCGGCTACTCGAAAATGTTCAAAAAAAATCGGGAGCTCTACTTTATATAAACCTTAATTTAACATATCTATATATAAATGTCTATATAGAAATGTCTGCATTCATTATTGTGCCCTGAATTGAACGAGAGTGACAGTCATTTATATTACTCTAAAAATTAACTAAATAAACATTTACACTAAATATTTCAATTTATTATCAACAGAAATCTTTTTTGAAAAGGGAATTCAATAATCAAAAAAAAAACAAAAAAGGTAAATTCTGTTCCAGCCAGAAAGAGTAGGTATCAATTACAGTGGTTCACTGAAATATTTCGTATTTAAGTTATTTAAAAAACCATGTTAAAGACTAAAAGGTTTGAAATAGACAAATTAATAATGCATTCTAAATACCTTTTACGCTTAGAAAATAAATCAAAAATAAATTTTTTATTTTTATAACGCACGTTTTCAACCAAGTCATTTTACTTTAAAAATGAAATTTTTTAAATTAAAAATGAAATTTTTGGAATTAAAATGTATTTGGGATTTAAAAAGAAAATGTTTAAATTAAAAACAAGTAAAAGCGCGGCTGTCTTCGGCCGTACCGAAGACTTCATACCTTTCATGAGTGGGGAAATGAAAAGTTACCTATGTATGTACATAGCCGGATTAAGTTTAATTTATAATTTTAATTCTGTGGGTTATTTATGGAAAGATTTATTAGAAAATATGGTGTCTTGGCTATTTAAATGGAGGAGCTACACACCAAAATGTCCATATCTGAACAATCGGTTGTATGGGAGCTATATGTTATAATTGTCCGATCTTGACAATTTTCGGTAATCCCGTTTGGGCCCATATGGGTACAAATACTTCAAAATTTCATGCCGTTAGCTGTTAAAATGGAGGAGTTATACACCAAAATGTCCATATCTGGACAATCGGTTGTAGGGGAGCCAGGCGCGGATCCAGGATTTCGGCAAGGGGGGGGGGGGGGGGTTTTGAAAATTTCTTTTTTTGGAAGATGTTTTTTAAGGGCAGACGCTGCACATAAGTAGATTTTACGAATTTATGCGGCCAAAATTGAAAATTTTAAAATTGGTGCAAATTCAAAATCCAAAATCGCTCTGCGTTTATAATAGACCGGGCGATAAAAAACCGGTCTTCTCGGCTTTTATAGACAACGGGGGTGTCTCTGCCGCTAGTCAAAACTTATTATTCTCCCACTTTTTCGATTTTTTATTTTTTACGTATTTTAAGTAAACAATTTTTAAACGTCAATATTTTCAGTTTTAAGAGAGTTATCAAAGTAAACATCATGGATTCGAGTTCTTCAGGTAAATATCATTATTTATTGAAGAAATCGTCAACCTAGCATAATAAAAGACCCACCATTTTGAAGCTTTTAAGCATATTGGCCTTTCTTAAAAAAATATTGTTAATTTTTTAATTCAAAAGCATTTTAGTTATATTATCGCCTCCCGTCAATTTCTCTACGGAAAAATGCAAAGCCAGAAATTATCAACAATGGGTCGTATTAATAAAAACGAAGCAAATACTTTTACTCAAGATTTTAGAAATTTGACATCAATTTGTATGAACCAAATTTCAAAATTTGAGTAAAAGGTCTCAAATTTTAAGTAAAAGCAAATGCTCAGCTTTTATTAATATGACCGAGTGGATTAAAAATTGGCCTATTTGGAAAATTACCTGCTTTCGTATTTTTAGTATTTCCAATTTTTCAAAGTCAAGGAAATACTTATCATAAAAAGGGGCTAGGAATCCTAAAGCTACATTTTTTAGAAGAGTTTTGAGTATGCAATTTTGCAGCTCATTCAATTTTAATATAATAATATGCAACATTCAACTTTTTGAAAATTTTCATTGGCTTTTCGGAAATTTTAATTGGAACGGTCTCACCCTACACCCTACAGAAAAAAACTTATAAAATCGACGGAATTTTTCACAGCATTGAGAATTTAATTTTTTACACTAAAATTGGTTGGCTACATAACAGTACACTTAGAAATCTCCTCAAAATCTTCTATAAATTATGGCCTTGCTTTGAAATTTTTAATCCACTTTCAGAAATTTCTACGATTTTTCAGATTTTTTCCATAAGCTCAGAAATCCTGCTTAAAACGATTTTTATTGAAAAATTTTCTATATTTTTAAATTAAAATAAAAAAGTAAAATTTTCGACAGAACTCTTTGAAATAAATTTAAAAACTTTGGCGTATGATTTTTTTTTTTTTTTGAGTCACTCTATATATTTTTCAATAAAATCGACTTTTAACTCAAATGATTAAACATTTTGCATTACACAAGCAATTTGGAATAGATGTAGACAATAAAATATTTTTGGCCGCATAAAACTTGAAAATCTAGCTATGTGCGCTGGTGAAAATATGGACTAATACCACCTACTATTATTATTCTATATACTAGTTGCGCCATTTCCCGCACCTTAAAAACACCAAATTCAAAACACTCCAAATTAACAATATGTATGTCACAGGCACGTAGCCAGGGGGGGGGGCTCGGGGCTCAAGCCCCCCCCGAAATTCGAAGGAAGTATTTTTTTTTTGTAATTTCCTCAACTCGCGTCTCGCAAATTCGAATGTCAAGCATGGCGAAAGTGGGTTTGGATTTTCTTGAAGAAATTTAGCTCTTTCAAGCCCTTTTTTCGTGAACCTAGCCCCAACCAAAGTGCGCAAGTTCGAGTCTTGGCAGAAGCAAAAGTAACCTGATGAGTCTTAGAGGGATCTAAGGTGAAACAGCTGTAGTTACATCCATGCTTAAAAAGTTTTTTTCTAGTTTCTAAAAAATAAAAAATTAAATATAACATGGGCCTGTGCTCGTTAAATTAAATAAATCAAAATTTTTTCTGCCAACACTAAATTTCTAGATAACAAGTAAGGAAGCCTAAGTTCGAGTGGAATCGAACATTAGATACTCAGCTGTATGCTTTCATTGTTTGTTTGCGTTTGATTGAAACACGGTGTAGGTACTTTATATAAAGCGCGTGCTGCATAAAGTGGGCGTAGCTACGCCCATTTTCAACATTTTTATCAGTCATCCAACTAAGCATATGAATATTATTCTTTGTGCAAATTTTCATTCCTTTATGACTTCTAGTTACAAAGATGTCACGTTACAAATTCCTAAAGCATGTTCCAGAAATATCTTTGTTAAAAAGTAGGCGTGGTCATAAAATGATTTCAATAAATTTTTGCGTGTTTATTAACACAAGTTATAAAAGTGTATAAACCAAGTTTCGTCATAATATCTCAATTATTTGTCGAGTTATGGGCTCTCGTAGATTGCTTTGTCTAAAAAGAGGCGATGCCACACCCATTTTCCAAAATTTTTCTATTTTTTGTTTCCGGTCTATTGTAGAACTCATGCCACAAAATTTCAATGAATTATCTTTATATTTGAAAAAGATATCACTTAAAATGTTTTTATTAGGCCACTTTATAATACCCATATATAAAAGTGGGCGTGGTCGTCAACCGATTTCGCTAAAATTTTGAACATGTATTACTACAAGTAATAAAAGTGTATACACCAAGTTTCGTCATAATACTCAATTATTTGTCGAGTTATAGGCTAAGAAATCTCGTATATTCCTGCTTCTAAAAGGAGGCGGTGCCAGACTTTATCTCTGTTATAAACCGCACGAAAGAAGTAATACAGTCTTTGCGCGAAATTAGACAATCTGCTAATGATTTCTTCTGGCAAATCTTAGTTTCCGCATCAAAAATCGCTGAAGACTTTTTTGACGGTGAAATCTGTGCTCCAAGAGTACCACTCGCGTCAAAGAAACCGAGCTAACCCGGGAACAACGTCGAGTGAAGAGTATTTCAGAATCGCAATATTCCTGTCATGCATCGACTTATTAATTTAAAATTTAACGCAACGATTTTTAGAAAACGAAGATATTCTACCGAGCTTCCAACTGCTTCTTCCAGGATTCGCTGATGTAAGTAAAGCAGATGAGCTTGAAAACCTGGCGCCATTCTTCGAAGATCACATATCATCAACAGCAGTAAAGGCCGAATATAGGTTGTGGTGTGCGAAAATATCGTCGATTAAAAACGAACCCGAGGTTTTAAAACTATTCGAGTACTGCGATGGAAACTATTTCCGTGGTATAAAAATTCTTCTCACTGCCTTGGCAACTTTGCCCGTGACAACGGCGAGCGTGGAAAGATCATTTTCTACCATGAAAAGAATCAAAACTTTACCTCGGAGTGTAATGGGTCATGAACGATTGAGATCACTCGCTATGATCTGCATTCACTGGGATATTGCTGTTGATCCTGACCATGCCATAGACATTTTATCAAAAAACAAATCCAGAAGGCTACTTCTTTGATGAAAAGGTTATTGTAAAAGAAAGTTTTATATGAAATTTTGTACCACATTCCATATGTATATGTATGTATGTGCATAATAAATGTCAATTAAAATAGCTTTTCAGGAATCTTGTACATATGTACAAATTTTTTCCATATTCATTTTCAAAATAATCAACCAATATGAATAACTTTCATTTGACCTATGTATGTACATATATATATGTGGGGGGCGGGGGGAGTGCAATTTGTCCATGATTTCTGTAAGCCCCACCCGAAACGAATTCCTGGCTACGGGCCTGGTATGTCATCACATAAAGTGCAGAAGATTTCAATTGAAGTTCTAAATAACATGTATAACGTATGTATGTATATTTTTGCATTGGTACGTGGGAATGAGTATCGTATGGTATTGGTGGCAAATTGATCCTCAATTTCACTTACCCTTGCATTTAAAGCCAAAATAAATAAGAATATATGTATGTAGTACTTTTTGGTTATATTTATATTTTTAATAGAATTTTTACTTTATTGAAGTTCTTGTGTTTATATACTCAAATTTTTAAAAGATTAATTTAAACAAGTATTGCGAAATGCCTCTGAAAAAGGCAATTTCTCCAACGATTCAGACATTTCTAACCAAATTAATTCTGCACAATCCCGATAAAAGTAGGGATAAGAAAGAAAAGAAAATAAATTTGCGATTTGGCAATTTGCGAATAGCATTTGACAAATTTGATTTTATGCGCGTGCGTCCAAAGGTACCTACATGAACTTTTTTCGCATGTAGGTACATATTTTGGATGTTATGTGGTCCAAACATTGCTTTTGGAATTATAGAGTTTTCCTTGATCAGTTTGGGAAATTTGGGCGCAGAATCTATAAAGGTATTAATTTGGGATCTATGATAAACCACAAGGGGGGGTTTGAACCCCCAAACCCCCCCCCCCCGGGGATCCGCCACTGAGGGGAGCTATATGTTATAGTGGTCCGATCTTGACAATTTTCGGTAACCCTATTTGGGCCCCTATGGGTACAAATACTCCAAAATTTCACGCCGTTAGCTGTTAAAATGGAGGAGATATACACCAAAATGTCCATATCGGAACAATCGGTTGTAGGGGAGCCAGGCGCGGATCCAGGATTTCGGCAAGGGGGGGGGGGGGGGGTTTTGAAAATTTCTTTTTTTGGAAGATGTTTTTTAAGGGCAGACGCTGCACATAAGTAGATTTTACGAATTTATGCGGCCAAAATTGAAAATTTTAAAATTGGTGCAAATTCAAAATCCAAAATCGCTCTGCGTTTATAATAGACCGGGCGATAAAAAACCGGTCTTCTCGGCTTTTATAGACAACGGGGGTGTCTCTGCCGCTAGTCAAAACTTATTATTCTCCCACTTTTTCGATTTTTTATTTTTTACGTATTTTAAGTAAACAATTTTTAAACGTCAATATTTTCAGTTTTAAGAGAGTTATCAAAGTAAACATCATGGATTCGAGTTCTTCAGGTAAATATCATTATTTATTGAAGAAATCGTCAACCTAGCATAATAAAAGACCCACCATTTTGAAGCTTTTAAGCATATTGGCCTTTCTTAAAAAAATATTGTTAATTTTTTAATTCAAAAGCATTTTAGTTATATTATCGCCTCCCGTCAATTTCTCTACGGAAAAATGCAAAGCCAGAAATTATCAACAATGGGTCGTATTAATAAAAACGAAGCAAATACTTTTACTCAAGATTTTAGAAATTTGACATCAATTTGTATGAACCAAATTTCAAAATTTGAGTAAAAGGTCTCAAATTTTAAGTAAAAGCAAATGCTCAGCTTTTATTAATATGACCGAGTGGATTAAAAATTGGCCTATTTGGAAAATTACCTGCTTTCGTATTTTTAGTATTTCCAATTTTTCAAAGTCAAGGAAATACTTATCATAAAAAGGGGCTAGGAATCCTAAAGCTACATTTTTTAGAAGAGTTTTGAGTATGCAATTTTGCAGCTCATTCAATTTTAATATAATAATATGCAACATTCAACTTTTTGAAAATTTTCATTGGCTTTTCGGAAATTTTAATTGGAACGGTCTCACCCTACACCCTACAGAAAAAAACTTATAAAATCGACGGAATTTTTCACAGCATTGAGAATTTAATTTTTTACACTAAAATTGGTTGGCTACATAACAGTACACTTAGAAATCTCCTCAAAATCTTCTATAAATTATGGCCTTGCTTTGAAATTTTTAATCCACTTTCAGAAATTTCTACGATTTTTCAGATTTTTTCCATAAGCTCAGAAATCCTGCTTAAAACGATTTTTATTGAAAAATTTTCTATATTTTTAAATTAAAATAAAAAAGTAAAATTTTCGACAGAACTCTTTGAAATAAATTTAAAAACTTTGGCGTATGATTTTTTTTTTTTTTTGAGTCACTCTATATATTTTTCAATAAAATCGACTTTTAACTCAAATGATTAAACATTTTGCATTACACAAGCAATTTGGAATAGATGTAGACAATAAAATATTTTTGGCCGCATAAAACTTGAAAATCTAGCTATGTGCGCTGGTGAAAATATGGACTAATACCACCTACTATTATTATTCTATATACTAGTTGCGCCATTTCCCGCACCTTAAAAACACCAAATTCAAAACACTCCAAATTAACAATATGTATGTCACAGGCACGTAGCCAGGGGGGGGGGCTCGGGGCTCAAGCCCCCCCCGAAATTCGAAGGAAGTATTTTTTTTTTGTAATTTCCTCAACTCGCGTCTCGCAAATTCGAATGTCAAGCATGGCGAAAGTGGGTTTGGATTTTCTTGAAGAAATTTAGCTCTTTCAAGCCCTTTTTTCGTGAACCTAGCCCCAACCAAAGTGCGCAAGTTCGAGTCTTGGCAGAAGCAAAAGTAACCTGATGAGTCTTAGAGGGATCTAAGGTGAAACAGCTGTAGTTACATCCATGCTTAAAAAGTTTTTTTCTAGTTTCTAAAAAATAAAAAATTAAATATAACATGGGCCTGTGCTCGTTAAATTAAATAAATCAAAATTTTTTCTGCCAACACTAAATTTCTAGATAACAAGTAAGGAAGCCTAAGTTCGAGTGGAATCGAACATTAGATACTCAGCTGTATGCTTTCATTGTTTGTTTGCGTTTGATTGAAACACGGTGTAGGTACTTTATATAAAGCGCGTGCTGCATAAAGTGGGCGTAGCTACGCCCATTTTCAACATTTTTATCAGTCATCCAACTAAGCATATGAATATTATTCTTTGTGCAAATTTTCATTCCTTTATGACTTCTAGTTACAAAGATGTCACGTTACAAATTCCTAAAGCATGTTCCAGAAATATCTTTGTTAAAAAGTAGGCGTGGTCATAAAATGATTTCAATAAATTTTTGCGTGTTTATTAACACAAGTTATAAAAGTGTATAAACCAAGTTTCGTCATAATATCTCAATTATTTGTCGAGTTATGGGCTCTCGTAGATTGCTTTGTCTAAAAAGAGGCGATGCCACACCCATTTTCCAAAATTTTTCTATTTTTTGTTTCCGGTCTATTGTAGAACTCATGCCACAAAATTTCAATGAATTATCTTTATATTTGAAAAAGATATCACTTAAAATGTTTTTATTAGGCCACTTTATAATACCCATATATAAAAGTGGGCGTGGTCGTCAACCGATTTCGCTAAAATTTTGAACATGTATTACTACAAGTAATAAAAGTGTATACACCAAGTTTCGTCATAATACTCAATTATTTGTCGAGTTATAGGCTAAGAAATCTCGTATATTCCTGCTTCTAAAAGGAGGCGGTGCCAGACTTTATCTCTGTTATAAACCGCACGAAAGAAGTAATACAGTCTTTGCGCGAAATTAGACAATCTGCTAATGATTTCTTCTGGCAAATCTTAGTTTCCGCATCAAAAATCGCTGAAGACTTTTTTGACGGTGAAATCTGTGCTCCAAGAGTACCACTCGCGTCAAAGAAACCGAGCTAACCCGGGAACAACGTCGAGTGAAGAGTATTTCAGAATCGCAATATTCCTGTCATGCATCGACTTATTAATTTAAAATTTAACGCAACGATTTTTAGAAAACGAAGATATTCTACCGAGCTTCCAACTGCTTCTTCCAGGATTCGCTGATGTAAGTAAAGCAGATGAGCTTGAAAACCTGGCGCCATTCTTCGAAGATCACATATCATCAACAGCAGTAAAGGCCGAATATAGGTTGTGGTGTGCGAAAATATCGTCGATTAAAAACGAACCCGAGGTTTTAAAACTATTCGAGTACTGCGATGGAAACTATTTCCGTGGTATAAAAATTCTTCTCACTGCCTTGGCAACTTTGCCCGTGACAACGGCGAGCGTGGAAAGATCATTTTCTACCATGAAAAGAATCAAAACTTTACCTCGGAGTGTAATGGGTCATGAACGATTGAGATCACTCGCTATGATCTGCATTCACTGGGATATTGCTGTTGATCCTGACCATGCCATAGACATTTTATCAAAAAACAAATCCAGAAGGCTACTTCTTTGATGAAAAGGTTATTGTAAAAGAAAGTTTTATATGAAATTTTGTACCACATTCCATATGTATATGTATGTATGTGCATAATAAATGTCAATTAAAATAGCTTTTCAGGAATCTTGTACATATGTACAAATTTTTTCCATATTCATTTTCAAAATAATCAACCAATATGAATAACTTTCATTTGACCTATGTATGTACATATATATATGTGGGGGGCGGGGGGAGTGCAATTTGTCCATGATTTCTGTAAGCCCCACCCGAAACGAATTCCTGGCTACGGGCCTGGTATGTCATCACATAAAGTGCAGGAGATTTCAATTGAAGTTCTAAATAACATGTATAACGTATGTATGTATATTTTTGCATTGGTACGTGGGAATGAGTATCGTATGGTATTGGTGGCAAATTGATCCTCAATTTCACTTACCCTTGCATTTAAAGCCAAAATAAATAAGAATATATGTATGTAGTACTTTTTGGTTATATTTATATTTTTAATAGAATTTTTACTTTATTGAAGTTCTTGTGTTTATATACTCAAATTTTTAAAAGATTAATTTAAACAAGTATTGCGAAATGCCTCTGAAAAAGGCAATTTCTCCAACGATTCAGACATTTCTAACCAAATTAATTCTGCACAATCCCGATAAAAGTAGGGATAAGAAAGAAAAGAAAATAAATTTGCGATTTGGCAATTTGCGAATAGCATTTGACAAATTTGATTTTATGCGCGTGCGTCCAAAGGTACCTACATGAACTTTTTTCGCATGTAGGTACATATTTTGGATGTTATGTGGTCCAAACATTGCTTTTGGAATTATAGAGTTTTCCTTGATCAGTTTGGGAAATTTGGGCGCAGAATCTATAAAGGTATTAATTTGGGATCTATGATAAACCACAAGGGGGGGTTTGAACCCCCAAACCCCCAAACCCCCCCCCCGGGGATCCGCCACTGAGGGGAGCTATATGTTATAGTGGTCCGATCTTGACAATTTTCGGTAACCCTATTTGGGCCCCTATGGGTACAAATACTCCAAAATTTCACGCCGTTAGCTGTTAAAATGGAGGAGATATACACCAAAATGTCCATATCGGAACAATCGGTTGTAGGGGAGCTATATGTTATAGTGGTCCGATCTTGACAATTTTCGGTAACCCTATTTGGGCCCCTATGGGTACAAATACTCCAAAATTTCACGCCGTTAGCTGTTAAAATGGAGGAGATATACACCAAAATGTCCATATCGGAACAATCGGTTGTAGGGGAGCTATATGTTATAGTGGTCCGATCTTGACAATTTTCGGTAACCCTGTTTGGGCCCATATGGGTACAAATACTTGAAAATTTCACGCCGTTAGCTGTTAAAATGGAGGAGTTATACACCAAAATGTGTATATCTGAACAATCGGTTGTAGGGGAGCTATAGGTTATAGTGGTCCGATCTTAACAATTTTCAGCAATCCCGGTTGGGTCCATATGTGTACAAATACTTCAAAATTTCAGGCCGTTATCTGTTAAAATGGAGGAGTTATACACCAAAATGTGTATATCTGAATAATCGGATGTTGTGGAACTATATGTTATAGTGGTCCGATCGTGACAATTTTCGGTAACCTTCTTTGGGCCAAAATGGGCACGTCTACTTCAAGGTTTCATGTTCTTAGCTGTTTAAATTGGGAAGTTATGCACAAATTACATCCAAAAATTTCATGTATATCTGAATAATCGGTTGTTTTCTATACACTGAGAGAAAAAAAATATATGGAGGGGTCAAAGAAGTTGTTTACCTATTTTGAACACTACTTTCTTTGTTTTGAGTAAATTTTCCTTAAAACATGTTAAAAGGTTTATAAAATATTTTTGTTACATGCGTTACCATGGTTTCATATACTTGTTTTGAAAAAATTCATACATTAAAATAATGAAAAATTCTTTAAGCGCCATTCCATCCCCAACTTTCCTTGTTTTGAAGACTTGATCTCTATAATTTTGAGAAATTAAATTCCCATACAAATCCCCATGGCAACGAATTTGTTTGAATGTTTTTTTATGTTTTTTCCACATTTTTGAGAAATTTTACACAAAACAAAGAAAATTTTGTATTGGGACGCGTGTTCAAAATAAGGAAAATTATGTCTTTGATCGAGAGAAATTTTTTTTTTTGAGTGTATGTTATAGTGGTCCGATTCGGCCGGTTCCGACAAATGATCAGCTGCATATAACAACATACCTGTATTCCGAATTTCATTCAGATATCTCAAAAACTGAGGGACTAGTTTGCGTTCACACAGACGGACGGACGGACAGACGGACAGACGGACAGACGGACAGACGGACATGGCTTAATCGACTCAGCTCGTGATTCTGATCATATCGGTATATATTTTGGTGGGTCCCCCACGCTTCCTTCTGGTACTTTCGACAAAAATTTTTTGGCACTAAGTTATAATACCATTCAGTGGCGGATTAAAGTTCCAGAGCGCCCTAGGCAGCCACTTTCTCGGCGCCCCTGTACCGACCATAAATGGCCATCATCTATATATATAAAAATAATTTGGTATTTAATTGTAACGCTAAAACTTGAAAACGGCTGAATCAAATCAAATACTTTCTTAGGGGGGTTTGTTTGTTGTTACCCCGCGAAGGTTTAGTCGAAGACAAAATAAAAAAATGTTAGGGGGACGTGGCACCTCCCATACAACCTTAATTTTTAAAGCTGATTATCTCTAAAACAGTTTAAGGTAGGGAGCTGAAAATTGGTATAAAGGTAGCTGATATCAAAACCCTTCTCACTCAGAAAAGTGGGCGTTATCAGAAAAGGAGGCGTGGCACCTCCCATACAACCTTAATCTTTAAAGCTGATTATCTCTAAAACAGTTCAAGGTAGGGAGCTAAAAATTGGTATAGAGCTAAATGATATCAAAACCATTCCCACGCATAAAAGTGGGGGTTATCGGAAAAGGGGCGTGGCACCTCCCATACAAACTTAATTTTTCATGCTGAATATCTCTAAAATTGTTTACGCTAGGGGCTTGGAAATGGGTGTTGAGATAAACGATAACAATTCCATATTAACGCAAAATAATAGGAGTTATACGAAAAGGGGGCGTGGCACTTCCCAACAACACTTAATTTTTTATGCTGAATATCTTTAAAAGGATTTAAGTCAGGGACCTGGAAATTGGTACAGAGCTACATATATGATATCAAAACAATTTTTTCGCATAAAAGTGTAGGTTATCGGAAAAGGGGGCGTGGCACCTCCCATACAAACTTAATTTTTCAAGCTGAATATATATAACAGCGTTTAAGGTTGGGACCTGAAAATTGGTCAGGAGATTGACGATATCAATAGCGTGCTTATGAAAAAAACAGTAGTTTTGGGAAAAGGGGGCGTGGCACCTCCCATGCGTTCTTAATTTTTAAGGCTAAATATCCTTAAAAGCATTCATGGCATGTACATATAAATCACTATGCAGATATACGATATCAATACCATGTTCACCCAAAATAAAAAAAGTTTCATCGAAAAATGGGGCATTGCACCTCCCATACGTACTAAACTTTTGAGGCTGAATATATCTAAAAGTGTTGGAGGAGGGGCCTAAAAACCATTATGGAGGTATACTATATCAATCCTCTTACTGACTTAGTGAAAATAGCCAATACTCAGTGAAAATAAATATCCGGAACAGAAAACTAAAAATGTTGTGTATCGTGCAGCCTTAAACTGAATACTAAAATTATATATTTTTGAAGTTGTATACACAATGAAGTAGTGAAAAATCGTTTATTTTCTATTAAAAATAATACCGGTGTAATAACAATTTTTGAAATGAAATTAATAAAAAAATATATTTTGGGCAGAACGAAGTTTGCCGGGTCAGCTAGTAATACTATAAATTTTAACTACCTAGTTGTTTTACACCCTAACAATCAAAATCTTTCCTCTTTATAATATTAGTGTAGATGTAGATGATGTAAAAGCTTAGATAATTTGTTAATCTCTACATATAATAAAATTTTAACAGGTCGATGTCTGTACATTGCAGATATCGAGAAAAAATGATTGGGGGAAGCATTATTAAGCCAGTAGAATCCAAATTAACCATTTTTAGAATTTTTGTCTGTCTGTCTGTCTGTCCGTATGTTTGTGGCCGTATCACTCAAAAAGTGCTGAATGGAATTGAACGAAACTTTTTTTATTGGATTGCTAGACGCTCAACTTAAAGTTTAAGGTATTATTTGTTTCGATATCTCGACCGGTTTCGGAGTTATCGGCCAATATGTGCACCAAAATGTGTTAGTACAATATGGGTATCAAACGAAAGGTGTTTATGAATGCTGCCATAAACCATTTGATTAATTTCAATACCTCAACTGGCTTCGGAGATATCTCATAAAATGTGAACCTTCTTAATCTCAAAATGCTTAATATGACTATTTTGTTATAAGAAATAAAATAATGGCTACCTGGTAACCGACGTACAGAGTGTACTTATGTTATGGAGCGATAAATTCTCCTCATTGATAAATTGCGAGGGAGTCGTCGAACCCGATACCACAATCCCTGACGATGGAAAAAACATTCCACCACCCGACTATGATGAAGTGAGGACAGCTATACCCCGGGTCCAAAACAATAAAGCTCCTGGAAAAGACGAACTACCTGCCGAGCTGTTCAAACACGGACGCGAAGAGCTGGTTGAAAGCAGGCATCATCTTAGAGTTGAAATTCAGTCTTTTTTGTTGGTACTTATTATTTACCAACAGAGTTGAAAAATAGAAGAGAAATTATACGCATACGAAGCCGCGGGCAACAGCCAGTATTTAATAAATTAACAAAATAAGTTTTGAATTATTTATTGAAAAAATATAAGTAAGTAGTAACAGAGCAAACAAAATTTAAAAAATTAAAAATCTCTGCGTCTACATTTTTGTTTCGCGAAATTGTCGATAACATCGTCGTAGTTTAATGACAGCAATAAGACAGATTCAATATTTAGTATTGCTAACGAATTTAATCTCTTATCTGTCATGGTTGAGCGAAGATAGTTTTTCACTCTTTTTAGGCAAGAAAAACTCCGCTCCCCACTGCAAATACTGGCTGCCGTCGATACGCACATTCTTAAGGCTATGTCAATGTTGGGGTAAATTGTGTCAAGCTCTTTATTTCTCAGAACCTGTAATACCGCGTTCGTTGTTCGGGGCAGTTCTCCGTCTCGAGCTATCGTTGTTAAATAAGAACGTAGATGTATACATTCGTCAACAAAGCATTTTTCTAAATCATGTCAGCTGAAGCTCACTGTCCCGTAGGGTGTCAAAGTTGTACAGACCGTCGTATCGTGGATAGGCAAGTGTGCAGACCAAAATTTTGGTTTGCACTCAAGTGTGCAGAAAATGGTTGCGAGAGTATGTAGTATATATTTGTTTTCTCAATAGATCTCTACATATCGTAAGATTTATTGGCAAAGTGGAGATAATGGGTCGTATTAATAAACAAAAAGCAATTGCTATTTCTCAAATTTTTTGTAATTTGACAAAAATTTGTCTGAAGAAACTTTCAAAATTTGAGAAAAAGGCTTGAAAAAGTAATTGCTTTTTTATTAATATAATCTAATATTTTGATAATCGCCAAAAAAGTCGCCATCGCCAATTTTCATAAATTGGTCGCCAAAGTTTGTAAAAAATCGCCAATTTGGCGACAAATCGCCAGTACTGGCAAGCCTGACGACGCAATAAACGCACAATATTGCACAATATATCGATAATCGATTTATCTATTATCGATCTATTATAGATCAGCTTTAATTCTTAATCGTCGATATGTTATTTTCTTTATTTGTTTAAAAATTCTGAGCTCGCGCGCCCCTTGTAACTACGCGCCCCTAGGCAAGTGCCTAGTTTGCCTTAGGGATAATCCGCCTCTGATACCATTTCATTCTCATGAAAGGTATAATAAAAATGAATGGAAAAAAACATAAGTTTTTGGTTCAAAATCTCATAGTGCTTAAAATAGAAATAACAATTTTTAAATTTAAAATGTTTTTTCTTGATTTTGCAATTCTACAATGAACATTTAAAAAAAATATGTTCGTATTTACATTACTTTTAAACACAGGAATTTCTACATAGGAATCAAATTTAAAAAAAAACTCCAAATATGGGTAATTACCCACAAAACGGCAATGCTGCCTTTTACCAGCTTCTTTCCGCGTTTATCAGTGATGGATCCATGACCGTCGATATATCGAATATCGGAAAAAAATATCGATATATCGAAAAAGTTCAAAAACATCGATGAATCAATATTATATCGATATCGCTTCCAGCACTACAATCAGGCGCCTAACGAATTTTGTCAGGCATTTTGAAAAGTTTTTTGTGTACATTGATATTTTGTATAAATTTTATTCCGTTTTATTCAAAGCCGTATGAACATTAGATATGTAATCTTGTCGAGTGTAAACACAGCGTAAGTTTAGGTCTTGTGTGATTATCGATAACTTCTTTCTATCTCTTATTCCGTGGCATAAAAACACATTCAGACCATGGTATAAAATTCAAAAGGTAATTTCACTTTAAACTTTTTGACGGCTATTGAATTTTTCTGAAGTATCTTTTTTGTAAACATTATGAGTGAGGCTGCCATATTGGACAAATATAAAAATGGAGATTTTTTAAGAAAATTTTGGTAATTTTAGTTTTAGTTGAAGAAAGCTCAGAAATTATCAAAGAAATAGCCCCGACACATAGCATACGTCAATCCGTCTACGTCGACGTATGTGACTGACAGCTCAGTAAAATGTCGGCATTTAAACGTACGTCGTCACACGTACGACGGATACGTCGCCGCAACGTACCGAAGTTGCCCAAAAGTCAACTTTTGGTATACGTCAATCCGTCGCTATGTCAGCTGATTGCTTTTGATTGTTAACCTTTAGCTACTCTTGAATTTCACTTTTTTTGCAATTTGCTTTTCGAGTTTTTTCTCATTTGTATAACATTCCTCCATAAAACAAAATGGTCAAGAATTATCAGGAGATGTGAAGTTACTGAAAACTGATTTTCAATAGGGCAACTTAAAAGAGAAATTACAAAATATTCTAAAGAGTTAAATTTTTTCCACCACCTCTGTAGTTAAAGGTTAATCAAACAGCTGATTTGTATATATCCGCCAACGTTTCCTATGTGGCGACCTCTCCGTCAAGTACGTGAGCTGTCAGTCACATACGTCGACGTAGACGGATTGACGTATGCTATGTGACGGGCCTAAAAGTCATATATTATTATAAGGGATGTGAAAAGTGGGAAGTATTTGGCTCGAATATTTAATACAAAGCCTTACGCAATACAAAATACAGAGCATTTAACAAAGAAGTAAGGCTGGAGTCATCGTTATGTCCGAACAAATTTTTTGTTTACATTTTGCTCGTTCTTTTTTCACTTTTATCTTACGGAAAGCGAAGAGAAGGAGTACAATGCAAGCAAAAATTTGGTGGAACAGAAATGCAGAATTCAGATTAAAGGAAACAAGAAGGTATATTTTAAAGTTCTTTATTAAACTCATTTAAGTTGTAATTTTTTTCATTTTTTTGTTTTTGTAATCTTTTTTTTTTCATCAGGATGTCTTCGAGATATTTTCAATTAAATGTTTGTTTATAAAGCACTTACGTATCTACAGCCTCGAGATTTTTGTTCACAAAGCTTTCCACTAATTGCACTCTAAAAAATACATATTTTATTAAGATTTATGCACATTTTAATTATTGCGTCCATACTTTGTTTTCGCATTATAACTTGGCACTACACATTTCGATAATAACGTTTTGTTGTTTGTGCTACTAATATCGCTAGCACCGAAATGGACTGAGCACATCAACGGGTTCTTTGGAAGATCAACTTCCTCTATTTGGCACGCTTGAAGCCATTGATTCCTTATAAAAGGAATTGCTGGAAACCTAAAAAACTTCACCGCTGAGCCTTTGCAAAAGTGCACGGTATTTTCGCATCCCCTGAAGAGGCAGCTCATTTTTCAAATCTTTTCTCACAAATTACGCGTATAAAATTAAATTTATTTATTTATTTAGTTTGCACAAATCACAATTGCTTTTTTCAAAATAAATTATTTTATTTGTTGGGGTAAGTGGAAAAAAATTCAACAACTATTTACAGCGAAGGTTGAGTGTATAGCTATTTCACGAAAAACCATTTTCGATCATCAGCACTCTTTTCGGAAGTGGATGCACCGGGGATTGAACCCGAGTCCGTTCCATCTTCAGCCGCAATGACCCAACGCATAAACACACTCGGCCATTGAGACTCTGTGCAAGCTGTTGGATTTTCCCCACTTTTGCCTTTTTTATTTTCAACATTAACGTTAGTGTGTATATGCTTTTGCATATATTCTCCACAAACGTGCTGAATTTTTGTTGTAGGCAGTTCGCAATGAACATTGTTGTTGGTATTTATTTTATGTATATACCAAACAACGTTAACAATTTTACTTGAGAGTTTTTAGTGCTTAGCACGAAATTTTTATTTTAATTCAATTTTTAATTGTTGGGGTAAGTGGAAAAAAATTCAACAACTATTTACAGCGAAGGTTGAGTGTATAGCTATTTCACGAAAAACCATTTTCGATCATCAGCACTCTTTTCGGAAGTGGATGCACCGGGGATTGAACCCGAGTCCATTCCATCTTCAGCCGCAATGACCCAACGCATAAACACACTCGGCCATTGAGACTCTGTGCAAGCTGTTGGATTTTCCCCACTTTTGCCTTTTTTATTTTCAACATTAACGTTAGTGTGTATATGCTTTTGCATATATTCTCCACAAACGTGCTGAATTTTTGTTGTAGGCAGTTCGCAATGAACATTGCTGTTGGTATTTATTTTATGTATATACCAAACAACGTTAACAATTTTACTTGAGAGTTTTTAGTGCTTAGCACGAAATTTTTATTTTAATTCAATTTTTAAAATGGTTTTTCGTGAAATAGCTATACACTCAACCTTCGCTGTAAATAGTTGTTGAATTTTTTTCCACTTACCCCAACAATTAAAAATTGAATTAAAATAAAAATTTCGTGCTAAGCACTAAAAACTCTCAAGTAAATTATTTTATTTTCACAAACTTCAGATTTTGGCCCAAAAAAACATTTGCTGCTGTTTACTCTGGTAGAATGATTTCAATGAAATGTCATAAATTCAATAAAAGTCAAATGGCTAAGATGGCTGCCTACGTCAATAAGTGATTTTAACTTCTATTTTTAACACGCTTTTATTGGCTTCACCTGTATGTATGTATGTATGTATGTATGTATGTATGTATGTAACTTCATCCCATCCTAAAAGTTGAAACATTTAACTAAATTATTATATCTTTCAAACATTCACTTTTTTGTGTTCTCTCTATTATTTCTATTCTCCTCCGGATTCGAAACATGACATCAACAGCCCAACGGCATCATATAGTAGGACATTCAACATTATATTTTATGCTTCATTGCGGCTTTTATGTTACCTTTCTTCAAAATAGCCTCTATGAATTTCAATTCACTCCCGTATACAAGCCAATAAGTAACAAGCTTGCAGGGTACGGAAAAACTCACTCACGAACGCTCAAAAATACATTTTTCTCAAATCACAAACAAATGTTCAAAGAAAAACGTATAACCACTCAAATAGCGAGCGAACTAACGCACAACAGCCAACGATCGCTCATAGCGATGGCGATAAACTCAATAGGGGCATTTCAGTTATTACATCTGGGTCTGGGTTAAGATAAATTTTTACTGAAACAATCCGGCTCATAATGAAAATTGGCTGCACTTGAAAAGAACTAAAAAGAAGAAGAAACATATACAACATATACCCAGCAGTAAAAATCTGAAATGAATCCTTTATGAATCACTGATGAAATTCATCATGAGGAGGCATCAGTGAATGCTTTCATATAAAGGCTGCTGAATTTTTTCAAATAAATGGTTTGCTTTCCTAATGCCTATATGACTCCGTTCGGAGCCGGCATAAAACTGTCCAATGGTAGGAAAAACAAAAGGAGCACACCTCGAATTGGGAGCAGGGATGCCACTAAGAAAATTTTTTTCCTACCAAAAACCTACCAAAATGGCTTCGAGCCTACCATTTTTTTTATACTCAGCTGTACTAGTACACTGAGTATTATAGTTTTAATCACATAACGGTGGATTGTAACAGAATGAAATAATCGAGATAGATATAGACTTATATATATCAAAATGATCAGGGTGAAAAGAGAAACCGATTGAGCTATATCCGTCCGTCCGTCTGTCCGTCCGTCCGTCAGTCTGTAAACACTCTAACTCGCGCAAAAATTGAGATATTTTGATGAAATTTGAAATGCAAGTTGGTATCGAGACTGGAACGGTTGGTATTGAAAATGGGCGAAATCGGACCATGACCACGCCCACTTTTCCTATATAGAAAAAATCGGAAATTTGGTATCTCAGTCACTAATATAGCTAGAGCGATGAAATTTTTCCCACGTGTTGAGCTCAGGCCCCTATGAAGAAATTTGATGAAATTTTGGAAAATGGGCGGTGCCACGCCCACTTATTAAAGGTCAAACATTGAAAGTTTTATATGTGGATGAAATTTGGTACGCGTGATTTACTTACTTAGGTAAACGTTTGGACGGAAAATTGTTAAAATATATGTGAATTATAAAGTGACCTAATAAAAACATTTTAAGCGATATCTCTGTCAAATATAAAGATATATTACTGAAATTTTGTGGTATGAGTCCAACTACGGATGTAAAACAAAAAACACAAAAAATTTGGAAAATGGGCGTTGCCACGCCCACTTATTAAGGGGCAAACATTGAAAGTTTTGTGAGTCATAACTAAGAAACCGTTGAAGATATATCGATGAAATTTGGTATACGTGATACACTTACTTAGGCAAAAGTTTGGACGAAAAATTGCCAAAATCGGTTGACGACCACGACCACTTTTATATATGGGTATTATAAAGTGACCTAATAAAAACATTTTAAGCGATATCTTTGTCAAATATAAAGATAATTCATTGAAATTTTGTGGCATGAGTTCCACAATAGACTGGAAAAAAAAATAGAAAAATTTTGGAAAATGGTCGTGGCACTGCCTCTTTTTAGACAAAGGAATGTACGAGATTTCTGAGCCCATAACTCGGCAAATAATTGAGATATTATCATGAAACTTGGTTTATACACTTTTATAACTTGTGTTAATAGACACGCAGAAATTTATTGAAATCGGTTTATGACCACGCCTACTTTTTACCAAAGATATTTCTGGAACACCCTTTAGGAATTTGTAACGTGACATCTTTGTAGCTAGAAGTCGTAAAGGAATGAAATGTTGCACAAAGAATAATATTCATATGCTTAGTTGGATGACTGATAAAAATGTTGAAAATGGGCGTGGCTATACAGGATATACATTTTGTGGAATAACATTTCAGGAATAATGAGGGCAATCAACTGATCCTGAAGGAAACGTAAGAAGATTTATCGAGGGAAATACCGGACATTGTTTCCACTTGGTACAGCAAACGCATTTACTACCTAAGTAGGCCTGATGGCCTGTTGTGATACCACATGGAGGTCTTTATTACACATCATGTAGACGAACAGCCTTGTTTGCTTCATATAGCTAAAACGTCAGATGCTTTTCTGTTTTCAATCTCCTCCAGTTGTGTCTGTGGGGGCAAGTGTACTTGATGCTCAAAGAAAACGTTTCTATTTAGCAGAGTTTTGTGACAAAACTCTACTGAGAAGACATGTTTTCTCAACAGTGTTGTGGCAAAGTGAACAAATGTACCAAATCAATTATGTTAGTTGAACGAAGGCAAGAACCATAGTGTATGGAGAACAGTGACCTGACTCTGGGATGTGTGTCAAAGAGGTCGAACAGCTGTGCTCAGCTCATTTTGAAGTTGTTGTTATGGCCCAATGACGATCATGAATGCAAGATAAGTTGCTCTTCTTCTTTCTGCTTTGTAGGCTGTTAAATTTACATTCTTGCACATGTTATTCGTGGAATAGCTGGCGTTTACGCCCTCTCCGGGAATTGCGTTTTAGAAACTCAGCCTTAATTTCTTTTCGGAATTATTAATTGTTTTTTTTTTTTCAAATCCCATTTCTGGAATTGCGTTTCTGTCTTGATTGCTACGACCATGTCATTATGGTCCCTTTTCTTACAACAACCACATCCGGCCGCCATACCAATCTGTACCCCCGAAAGTCGCCGCTAAGTATACCAATCTGTCCCCGATTTTAACATTTGCCAATGACATATCGACTTTTTTTTTATCGATTTTCGATGAGCTGTGGGACTTGTATATGTTGACAATGGCAAAAACCTACCAAAATTCAAATCGTCCTACCAACCTACCAAAAGGAACAAAACCTACCAGTTTTGGTAGGAAAAGCCCAAAAGTGGCATCCCTGATTGGGAGAGAAGCTCGGCCATAAAACTCGTCAGAGTTATAATAGCGCAAAAACAATTCTTCTGTACGTTGATAAGAGACAAATACTCCCTCAAAAACAATTTGATTGACTTTAAACTTCAAACTAAATGAAAATAACTATTTCAAAAATTATTTTTTTTGGAAATTTGAATTTAAATTACTGAAATAAATTATGAAACTCAAATGGCGGGATAGCTATGTATTCCATGTTATAAGGAGAAGCCAGTGCGCAGTATAATTTTACAAGAGGCAAATTTGAAATTTGTATTTCCATATATTTTTTATTTTAAATATAATTTGTTTTATAGTTGTTAAATTGAAAAATTTGTCAGAAAAGCTGCCGAATGTCAAAAAACCTACCGAAATACAAGCTGGCTCGTGGGTTTATAACCGCCTAGATGGTATTTCGTTTGGGTTTTTCAATATAGCTTGCACGCTTGCACCAACGCAAAACGATAGTGATGAATATTCAACAAAGAATGATCAATGATCATTTAGCAGTGAAACAAATTTACTGCAGGGTATATGTATACATACACAAATGTCACTTTTCAGTTCTGCCAAATCAAAAAAGCACTGTGCTGCCAAATCAGCACGGAAAAAACAAATCGAACAGGGCGGATCAGAAATTGAACCAGCAATTTATCTGGTTTAATCGAGCTGAAATCTTTGTTGTTGCATTTACATGCAAAAATTTTTATCTGGGTTAGGATCACCGTATGTGAAACACGGCTAATGCATAAATTCACTCAAAAATAAAGCTTGAAGCTTTCTGTTTTGGGTTTGTTGTATTTGCAATAACATCAACCGCATGTACAATGTACATATGTACATACGTATGCAGAGCAAGAACTGGTTTTGTGTTTTGTGTAACAAGCTTTCTGTTTTGTCGTTGTTGTGTTTGCAATGAAAACAATCGCATGTACATACATATTAGTGCCCTGCGTAAACACTACCGTTCACAGTTCGAACACATGCATGTCCGACTTCTAGTGCAACTCTAATGAACCGTATGCAGATGCGTATGCGTGTGCGTGTCACTGACAGCCGTGTTGCATACCTGTGTTTAAATGAGGCAAACTCCAGTGGCACGGATGTAAATGCACCACACGCATAGAAAATTCGAAGATGATTTCGAACACGCATTCGAATGCAGCTAAGTTGAAAACTTTCTACTTCTATGCGTTTTCTATGCGTTTCGCAGCCAATATTAATTTGGTTGCTACATCGGTATACATATTTAATCGTAAAAACTTCGTTAAATTGATTTAAAGTGAAGTAGTGAAAATTTGTTTGCCAGCAGAAATGTTAATTAAAAGGTGTTTTAAATATATTTAGAAATGGTTAATATTAATTATATGTTAATTACTATCTGCATATCCATGTACATAGTACATGAATTTAAATTACATATACTTACATATGTAGTTACCCGTGTAAAAATACATAATGGAAACTTAAATAAGTTTAACTGTGAAAAAATATTTAAGTGAAATGAGTACTCTTTTGAATAGGCAGTTTTCGCCTTGGTATAACAGAACACCAGATTTCAGAGGTTGTGCATATATGTACATACATATTTGTATTAACCAAAATTTATAGTCTGATATTTTAAGGCAAAGCAACTGTAATTCTTACAATACATAAAAATCAATGGATAGCAATTTGGCAATGTGGCCGCTGTGGCGCAATGGATAGAGCACTCGCCTGCTATACCAGAGGCCTCGGGTTCAAACACCAAAAAAATTTGTCTAATTAATTAAAAACCAATTATTGGGTTTTTAGAAATACCGGTAACCTTTCGGCAGTGGGCGGCTTACCCTCCGAGTGTATTTCTTCCATGAAAAAGCTTCTCACAAAAAATGCATTCGCCGTTCGGGGCCGGCATAAAACTGTAGGTCCACCCAATTAGCAAAAACAAAAGGAGCACTTCTCGAATTGGGAGAGAAGCTCGGTCATTAAACTCGTCAGAGTTATAATAGCGCCAGTGTATTATATTATTATTAATTTGGAACTGATCCACTTCACGGGTTTTCATCAAATTAAAGAAACACTAACTTCCCTTTCCAAAAACAAATCACGTACTCGAATGTTACTTTTTTTTTTTTAATAATTTTAAAGTATTCCTTATATACGGCAATAACACTTCCTATCATAATTAATATCAATTCTAAATCGTCATCCACTATACATTTTGTTAAATCTTTCGCGAATTGGTAAAATATGTATTTTCAAAAATAACAATGGCGGGAATTGTATATATGTATGTAGTGTAATTGATAGACGCAACCATGCGCATACACTGGAGCAGCCAGGGCCGCACGCAAGAAAACGTTTAGATGCGCATACGCACACGCATTCGCATACGGTGCATTAGAGTTGGACTATTCAACATCAAACATTTCCGATAACTAGCAGCAGGCAAGCAGAGACGTTCTCGTTCTTGAAACGATAGCTGCCCGCAAGTTTCGGTCTTTTCGGTCCACTGCTAAGTATTCGAATACTAAGATGGTGCTTACGAGAGCCTGCCTGCTAGTATTTGGCAACGTAGAAATTTTGCTCAACTGCGACGATTTGAACGATTAACATGCATGCATGCATGCATACATATGTATGTTAGTATTTACATATGGATGCATGTATGGTTGTATGTATGTACATATATGTATGTATGCATTTGCCTAATTTTTATTTTATATTAAATACCTAGTACCTAGATAGTACATACCTAATACCTACTAGCGAACGGATACACATATCTACATATTTATATGAATTTATGTATACCTAAATACTTGGGGCAAATAATTAAGTTAGATACTAAATGTTTCATTTTTAGTTTCAAAGCATTGATTTTATATCTACTATTTTAACATAACATAATTATAAATCTTATACTTAATAATAGCCCTGTTTTTATTTAAGCGCATATACATCTGCGCTTAAATTTTGTATGGACTGCTAAGCGCGGAAAGAGATGTGCGCTTAGAAATCCATAAAAAATTTAAGCGCAGATGTATGTATATGCGCTTAAATAAAAAACAGGGCTATTAAAACGTTTACAAGTGTAGTATATATTATAAATATGTGTGCAAATGCCGATTTCAGCCTTTGTTTAAAATTCATAACTGCGTTGATATCTTCATTATTATCCTGCCATCCTGTTATTAACTGGTGAATATATATGGGTACTAAATGCAGCGTTGAGAACGAAAAAAGACACTGAAGATGGCGCATATTAGCCGAAACCGGTTTGTCTCCAAACCAAAATTGACAAGGGATGACAGAAGATCGTTCCACAATACACCATATTCCTACCCTGTCGGAAAAACAAGCAACCAAAAAGTATTTCTTCCCCATTACTCTTAACAATTTTTGCACAATCCACACCTTGCTTCTCCCTTGTACTTCTTTCAATATATATTATCCATTTTGTAGTTGGGCTGTAATGTTCTGAAGTTGTGAAGAACGTGAATCTGATAAAGCTTCCCTTTTCAGTTATCTATATATTAATAGGCTAACATTTTTCCCATACAAACAATTGCCAGGCTGTTTAGCACATTTAACATACTCATATCCACATAAAATTGATATGGATGTGTTCGTATGAGTCAGGAGCAGTGCATAGGCATATAATTTTTTCTATAAATTATTTAATTTCTTTATAATTAATAAATAAAGTTTTTAGTTTTGTACCATTTTTGATTTACTTCGTTTTTGCTTCGTTGGCAAATGTGCCCACTATCTATATATTAATAGGCTAACATTTTTCCCATACAAACAATTGCCAGGCTGTTTAGCACATTTAACATACTCATATCCACATAAAATTGATATGGATGTGTTCGTATGAGTCAGGAGCAGTGCATAGGCATATAATTTTTTCTATAAATTATTTAATTTCTTTATAATTAATAAATAAAGTTTTTAGTTTTGTACCATTTTTGATTTACTTCGTGTTTGCTTCGTTGGCAAATGTGCCCACTATCTATATATTAATAGGCTAACATTTTTCCCATACAAACAATTGCCAGGCTGTTTTGCACATTTAACATACTCATATCCACATAAAATTGATATGGATGTGTTCGTATGAGTCAGGAGCAGTGCATAGGCATATAATTTTTTCTATAAATTATTTAATTTCTTTATAATTAATAAATAAAATTTTTAGTTAAGATAAATAGATATCGTAAACGTGTTTACAAATATCGTAAACACAGTTGAAGAGTCGCTTTAATTTAAAAGCGCTCACCACCGGGCTTACCTTCCTAGATCTGCCTTGATTTTTATCATGATTTCGCGTCGGACCGTGATCAAAAGGGCAAATCAGTGTTGCGGTACAACTGGAATTTGGAAAGTGTTGCTTATCTCCGCGAAAAGGAATAATTTTTGTACCAATACAAAGTTGAAAAAATAAATTGCATGGTCGAATTTCGACCACCGGCGATACTAGTATGTATTAAAGAGCTGCGCAAGACATCTCGATATCGAACATGCTGTGTTGCACTCGCTGTAGCACATGTATGGTTTTCGAAGTGTTCGATCAGTGAAGTACTTCAGTGGTGTGAAATTTTGCTTCAGCACCGAGAATGAAGCATTTCTATCTCAATGCTGCCCGTTCATGTTCGATGTTGTTAGCACAAATGTTCGGATACCAGAAGAAGTTCTCGGATACTTAAGCAAGTTTCCGAAAATTTAGTGATGTGCAGGCAGAACATGCTTTGTAAGTGTAAATGAGAATGTAAAAATTTCATACGCATGTAGATGGTGTTATTTGGGCTACATTAACATTCATTCAATATGTTTTTAGGTAGGTTTTTTGATTTATTGACAAAATTAAATTGTAGTGAGATATGCATATATATACATATGTATGTAGGTATGTATGTATGTATATGTACAGTTGTATGTAGGTACATATCATTATGGTTTTGTATGATTGTGTATAGCTGATACACATATGTAAATATGTATATATGAACATACTTACATACATATGTATGTATGTATGGACATACCAGGTATAAATGTAATTTTCGTTTTTTATTATAAGTTTATTAATATTTTGCGTATACATATTTAACGAGTTCATAGAGCAGGTAGTATTTAATTTTTTTCTTGTACTCAGACTAGGTAGTAAAAAAATATAATCATGCAAATATCTAAGAAGGCTTCCAAAATTAAAAAACCTTGAACCTATACTTGGTACATAATAGCTTCAAAATTTTATTCCTAGCTATGCTGGAGCTATTTTATCCTCTATTTCATTAAGTGGGAGGCGGTACAATCTTAACCTTAAAACTAAACATATGTACATATGTTACTTTTATTAAAGCAGAACATTTAATTATTATAATTGATTAAAATAAAATAATGTAATGGCCGCTGTGGTGCAGTGGGTAGAGTGCTCGCCTGCTATGCCAGAGGTCTCGGGTTCAAACCACGGTCCGAGCAAAACACCAAAACAATTTTTCTAATTAGTAAAAATCCAATTATTGGGTTTTTTAAGAGCAGCGGTCACCTCCCGGCAGTGGGCGGCATACCCTCCGAGAGTATTTCTGCCATGAAAAAGCTTCTCACAAAAAATGCATTCGCCGTTCGGAGCCGGCATAAAACTGTAGGTCCACCCAATTAGTAGGAAAAACAAAAAGGAGCACACCTCGAATTGGGAGAGAAGCTCGGCCATAAAACTCGTCAGAGTTATAATAGCGCCATTGTATTATTATATTATTATAATGTAATGACTAGGGCAACCAAAAAATTGCTCTAAAAAATGCTTTTTTGGCGCCAAAAAATTACCGTTAAACTTAAAGAATTGGCACTTTTTAGCTTTAAAAATTTTTTATTTCAATTCATTTTCTTTAAACGTAAAAACTATAATATTAAAGTGTATGTAAACCTTAGGTATATGTTTTAAAACAAATTAATTCAAATTGTCGTTAAACTTAAAGAATTTGCCTTAAAAATTATTTTATTTCAGTTCATTTTCTTAAAACATAAAACAAAGTAAAGTAAACTAAACTAAAATAAAATAAAATAACAAAATGAAAACTCTTATACCATGTCATAACGTGTTTCGCTCTTTTTTTCTGCACTCGCTCTCTCAATCTTGTTTCGACCTCAAAACGAATGCCGAAACTCGCTAATTTCCATACAAATTTCTGAGAGCGAGTGAAGATTGAAACACTTGTTTCGTTCTCAATCCTCTTGCCAAACGCGATGATATCGATGCCTGCTCTAATTTTGTATCGAAAATCTATCGAAATCTCACACAGACCAAAACAAAAACGCAAAAATAAGCAAACATACAAACATTTAGGAAGAACAGCAAAGAGAAATGTTAAACTGAATCACGATCAGCCACGTGGAGACGGGTTATTTAGCGAGATTTTTAGCTAGATGTTTTACTGGCGAATCAAGTTACGTGGATACGGGCTTTTAGGTACATGTTTCAAAAGAGAAAGACAATATGCCGGAATCGTAATTTGGCGTTAGGTCGGTCGCGCGTTGATCGTACCTCAAAACCGCTTCACTGACATTCGATAGTAGATGTTGGATTGTAAACGTGTTCACTGCCACTAATATATTTTGTTGAATTTTTTCATAAATTTCATAATTTTTCATCGAAAAAAACTATTTTAATTTACTTAATGTCAAACGCCCGACTTAGTAGAGAAATGTTCAACTCAGGCGTTATACAGGGCTGCAATGAGCATACGATATTACAAAAAATTTACGATCAGACGCTTGAGGTCACAATCAAGGCTGCAAAATAACGTTATTTTTAACAATAAACAAAAAAAATTTTGTTTCTGTTGAAATTTTCGATTTTATAAACGTAAAAAGCATAACAAAATCTATTTCGTTTCAACTGTTATCAAAAAAAAATATCAAATTTTTTTTTGTTTGGATAATTATCAAAACAATTATTTTAAAAAAATATTGTTTCAATTTTAAACGAAAAAATTACATTTCAATAATTTTGTTTTCTGTGAAGTAAAAAAATTTTACATACTATGTATGTACGTACATGAACAAAAACAATTTTGTTAATTTTTTTGATATCAACGAAACAAAATTTATATTGATAAAAGTTTATTGATAATTTTTTAAACGAAAAAATTTTGTTTTTGATAATCAACAAAACAAAATAATTTTTGGATAATTTTTATTGATATTTTTTGAAACAAAATTATTTTGTTCATTTCGTTAAGCAGCCTTGGTCACAATGCGATTTGCTTCATATATTTCCATACATTTCTACTCACCTGTTAAAAGCGCGGCCGACCGAACGCCAAATTTGGATTCCGGTATAAAAAATCTAATTCATATTGCCACATACGGCATCCCCGATCAACACAACAACAAAATGGGAGCGAAAGCGGAGCTCGCAGAAAAAAAAAATTGGGAGTTAGGAGCAGAGCCAGGGAAAAAAATGTTTGAGAATGGAGCAGGAACGTAGCTAAAGAAAAACCAAACTTTTGCTCCGATGCCCTGGTTGTGAAGATTAAACGAAATATATGTACATATATGGGGGGTTAGATGTGCAATAATTTTTTGTTGAAATTACCCGATGTCTATACATGCCATATCTGGAGCAATTCAATTGGCAAATTGAAGCGATTAGCCAATCGGAGAGCAGAAAGTCCGTAACATATTTTTTCCGATTTTTTTTTTTGTAATTTTCATTTAATAGTGAAATTAGCATAAATTAGCATTTATTATGAATTTGGCAATTTTTAGCTCTATCAAATGTAGGTCAGAATGTATAATTTTTCTTAAAAACTATCCTAAATTAAGTATTATGTGATACCTACCATAGAAAAAAACTTGCTTGTGCCAATTTTTGGTTGCCCTAGTAATGACGTTTGACGTCGTTCTAAGCTTAGCTTTGATGCATAGAGATGCATATACATATGTACATACAATACGTATATTTATTTATAAAAAAATAAATTCGCATGCAGGTATGTAGATATTTTATGTTTTGAATCAATGAATACCTCAAACTATATTTTTATATTTAATTAAATAAAATTTACAGAAAAAATTTGGTTTTTTTCAATAAAATAATAATAACTTTTATACAAAATTTTTCCCTCTCCAAAATTTCTTGAAAGATGTATTTAAGTATTATCTAATGAATAACTTTCAAGTGAAAAAATAGTGTAGATGAATTGATCACGCTGAAAATCACTTTTCCCTTGAGAGTTTTGGGTATAGGTAGACGAGAACTGTTGATCATAAAACAGGTCAGTGAAATTCTAGGCTAGCAACGCCATTTTTATGAGTTAACGAGCTAACTTCGGCCTTTTTTACGACTTCAGGCTAATATGTTCCTTTCGGGCCTAAAAATCGATGTTCGGTTATTTTCTTATTTTTACTATTTAAGCAATGGATTGTTGGAAACAACAATTACTTATTGTATCAGACAATATTTTTGCGCCAATATCTCTCAAATAACAATAATAACTGAAAAGGGAAGCTTTATCAGATTCACGTTCTTCACAACTTCAGAACATTACAGCCCAACTACAAAATGGATAATATATATTGAAAGAAGTACAAGGGAGAAGCAAGGTGTGGATTGTGCAAAAATTGTTAAGAGTAATGGGGAAGAAATACTTTTTGGTTGCTTGTTTTTCCGACAGGGTAGGAATATGGTGTATTGTGGAACGATCTTCTGTCATCCCTTGTCAATTTTGGTTTGGAGACAAACCGGTTTCGGCTAATATGCGCCATCTTCAGTGTCTTTTTTCGTTCTCAACGCTGCATTTAGTACCCATATATATTCACCAGTTAATAACAGGATGGCAGGATAATAATGAAGATATCAACGCAGTTATGAATTTTAAACAAAGGCTGAAATCGGCATTTGCACACATATCTATAATATATACTACACTTGTAAACGTTTTAATAGCCCTGTTTTTTATTTAAGCGCATATACATACATCTGCGCTTAAATTTTTTATGGATTTCTAAGCGCACATCTCTTTCCGCGCTTAGCAGTCCATACAAAATTTAAGCGCAGATGTATATGCGCTTAAATAAAAACAGTTCTATTATTAAGTATAAGAATTATAATTATGTTATGTTAAAATAGTAGATATAAAATCAATGCTTTGAAACTAAAAATGAAACATTTAGTATCTAACTTAATTATTTGCCCCAAGTATAAATTCATATAAATATGTAGATATGTGTATCCGTTCGCAAGTAGGTATTAGGTATGTACTATCTAGGTACTAGGTATTTAATATAAAATAAAAATTAGGCAAATGCATACATACATATATGTACATACATCCAACCATACATGCATATGTAAATACTAACATACATATGTATGCATGCATGCATGCATGTTAATCGTTCAAATCGTCGCATTTGAGCAAAATTTCTACGTTGCCAAATACTAGCAGGCAGGCTCTCGTAAGTACCATCTTAGTATTCGAATACTTAGCAGTGGACCGAAAAGACCGAAACTTGCGGGCAGCGATCGTTTCAAGAACGAGGACGTCTCTGCTTGCCTGCTGCTAGTTATCGGAAATGTTTGATGTTGAAGTCGGACATGCATGTGTTCGACAGTGTTTAGTGTTACTGTGTAACCTAAATCAAACGCAAGTCGTCAATTTAACGCACGCACGCAAATTTTTCATATGCGTTGAACCGAAATTGACTTGCGTGCGTGTTCAGATAAAGAAATAGAAAAATACAGAAAATCAGAGAAAATCTTGTTATTTTGTGGAATATGTACCTAACAGACACGATATCAAAAGCAAGTGTCAATTTTTTTGCAAACAATCACCCACAATGCTTAATTTCAACTGTCACGCAAAACAAAAATTGGGCGTCGAATTTGCTTTTTACGCACGCCGTTCAATTTCGGTTACTCCCATACAAGTTGTATGGGCATGAGAAATTTTTGACAGTAAATTGACGGCGTGCGTTTGATTTAGGTTACACAGTTAGTGCATACGTGTTCGAACTGTGAACGGTAGTGTTACGCAGGGCACTAATATGTATGCATGTAGGTGCATTGTACATTTGTTCTTTTCAAAATGACATCTAAGAATAGAAAGTGCTCATGGTATAATTTTTTTTATGTATGTTTTTGCAATAAACCGTTATTTGGCAAAATAATATTTTTATTAAAACCGAGAAGAAGGTTGTTGCAATTTTTATTGATGTTGTTGTCGTGTGGCTCCCTTATGCTTAATTTGTGGCCACCTATGATTCAGACTACGTTTTAAATTACGTTGATTAGCCGAAATTACTTTCCGAAATTATGTGCGTTCACACACGCTCTTGAGTAATTTATTTAAGCCGTGTTTCATTTAACGCCGATCCTGTACCAGATAAAAAATTTTACATGCGAATGCAATAACTACGATTTTAGGACAATAAAACCAGATAAATTTCTGGTGCAATATATAACCCCGTTTGTTCGAATTGTCATTTATACTTCTGCTTTTGGTGCTATTTACTTCAACATAATTTATATACTTCAGTCATCAATAGAAGAATCTAATAAAATTAATAAGCATAAAAAGACAAATTCATAGCCCATATTTGACAAAAAAATATCAGTTTTTGTTAGAAAATGTATATGTATGTATATATTTAGAATTTAAACACTGGGTTAAATTTAATGAAATTAATTAATTTTCTTTTCAATATTGCTTTTTATGATGAAAAGATTTTCAGCTGAAATGAAAATAACATTTATAAAATACTCCCACACAATTAAATTTTTTTTATTAAAAAATCGCTAATGCAACATACATACAATGAAAATATACTTAAGAAGTCGCCGCGAACACATTTAACCTTAGGTTTACCAATACCCACCCGGGTGACCCAGTACACTTTTCTATGAAAATATGTGTATATGCAAATATTTTTGTTGTTATAACTTTGTAAATTTATTGCTTAACTATATTTTGATAGTTTTTTGAAAGTTTATAGACAATTTATAGAATAAAAATTTATTTTAAACCAAGCGAAATACCAAAGGATTCCTTTTATATATATAGATATACAAAATGTATGGGAAAATAAATTCTTTTTTTTTGAATTTTTCGGGAATTTTATGGGATATTCTTCTATTCTGGCCAGAGAACAATCTAAATTGGTGTCAATCATCCAAATCGGTGCAGGCGTTCTTGAGTTATACGCGTTTGTACTAACGCCACTTCCTTATATATATATAGATATACAAAATGTATGGGAAAATAATTTTTTTTTTACTTTTTCGGGAATTTTATGGGATATTCTCCTATTCTGGCCAGAGAACAATCTAAATTGGTGTCAATCATCCAAATCGGTGCAGGCGTTTTTGAGTTATACGCGTTTGTACTAACGCCACTTCCTTTTATATATATAGATTCTCCTATTCTGGCCAGAGAACAATCTAAATTGGTGTCAATCAGCCAAATCGGTGCAGGCGTTCTTGAGTTATACGCGTTTGTACTAACGCCACTTCCTTTTATATATATAGATATACAAAATGTATGGGAAAATAAATTTTTTTTTTAATTTTTCGGAAATTTTATGGGATATTCTCCTATTCTGGCCAGAGAACAATCTAAATTGGTGTCAATCATCCAAATCGGTGCAGGCGTTTTTGAGTTATACGCGTTTGTACTAACGCCACTTCCTTTTATATATATAGATATACAAAATGTATGGGAAAATAAATTTTTTTTTTTTTGAATTTTTCGGGAATTTTATGGGATATTCTTCTATTCTTGCCAGAGAACAATCTAAATTGGTGTCAATCATCCAAATCGGTGCAGGCGTTCTTGAGTTATACGCGTTTGTACTAACGCCACTTCCTTTTATATATATAGATATACAAAATGTATGGGAAAATAATTTTTTTTTTTGAATTTTTCGGGAATTTTATGGGATATTCTCCTATTCTGGCTAGAGAACAATCTAAATTGGTGTCAATCATCCAAATCGGTGCAGGCGTTCTTGAGTTATACGCGTTTGTACTAACGCCACTTCCTTTTATATATATAGATTCTCCTATTCTGGCCAGAGAACAATCTGAATTTGCATTAATCATCCAAATCGGTGCAGGCGTTCTTGAGTTATAGGCGTTTGTACTAACGCCACTTCCTTTTATATATATAGATAAACAAAATGTATTGGAAAATAATTTTTTTTTTTTTTGCATTTTTCGGGAATTTTATGGGATATTCTCCTATTCTGGCCAGAGAACAATCTAAATTGGTGTCATTCATCCAAATCGGTGCAGGCGTTCTTGAGTTATACGCGTTTGTACTAACGCCACTTCCTTTTATATATATAGATTCTCCTATTCTGGCCAGAGAACAATCTGAATTTGCATGAATCATCCAAATCGGTGCAGGCGTTCTTGAGTTATAGGCGTTTGTACTAACGCCACTTCCTTTTATATATATAGATTCTCCTATTCTGGCCAGAGAACAATCTGAATTTGCATGAATCATCCAAATCGGTGCAGGCGTTCTTGAGTTATAGGCGTTTGTACTAACGCCACTTCCTTTTATATATATAGATAAACAAAATGTATTGGAAAATAATTTTTTTTTTTTGCATTTTTCGGGAATTTTATTGGATATTCTCCTATTCTGGCCAGAGAACAATCTAAATTGGTGTCAATCATCCAAATCGGTGCAGGCGTTCTTGAGTTATACGCGTTTGTACTAACGCCACTTCCTTTTATATATATAGATGTAACTTGGAATTTTTAGACTGCTAAATATACTGGAATGAATTTTATGGCTTTCTAACTTTAGGCTGTTTTCATTTCGCTTTAGTCAGGCATTGGGGTGAAAAAATTATGGCAAGCCTATTTATGTATAATGTTACCCCATCCAATTTTTTTACAATGAAAATATAAGAAAAATTGTACCGCAGTACCACCTATCGTAAGATTTATTAAAGGATTAATGTCAAAAATGAGTTGTTCCACCCTAAAAACATTACTTTAATACACATTTCGTAAGCAATTGCTACTATTTCTACTTAAGAACTATTAAAATACTATTTTTCCATGAAAAATTGTTAAAAATTTTTAAAAATTGTACCACAGCGTCATCTATCGTAAGTTTTATGTAAAAATAAACATCAAAAATGAATTCCTTGCCCAAAAAAAAACATTAACTTAGCCACTATTTTGTAACCAATTGCTTCATTTTATCAAGTTTTCCTCACTTAACCCCTATACATAGGGTTAAAAACTTTAAACTCAAATAAAAAAAAATCAGACCTATAGGCCAAAAACCTGGTATGAGGTTTTGATACGAGAGGGATAGAGCTTATAATTTTGTGGGTTTCATCAACTACTAAGAGATAAACCCTCATTTTGTTGTACAGTGTAATGCAGGGTTTTGAGATAATGGTAATCTTCGGTTTTTTTGGTTACAACTTCAATCAAAAATTATTTTCGCTGAAATTACCAATGCGATAACCGCAAGTCGTACTTCGTTCGAAAGATAATTAAAATACGCTTCTAACGACATATCTATTATATAATAAAAAATGAATGTGGACTCCCAAAGTAATCAACCGATCTTTATGAAATTTTCACAGTAGATTCATATGATATAAGCGCACGTGATAGGGTATATATAAAAAAGGGGAAATTCTCGGAATATAGGCCCAAATGTGGACCCAGAGTGACCCAGCAAGTCTTTGAGCAATGCTTCCAAACATGGGTGAAAACGTGGACCCGGATGACCGTCGAATGTTTCTAAGCGATATTGGTATCATATGAAAGATCTTGGTGATGACTTCAACATTAAACATTGTTATGCCTAGGCCGGGTCGTCATATATGGGTCACAACGTGGAACCAAGTGACTCCGCAAAATTTCTGAGCGATTTTGGTAGCAAATGAAAGGCGTTGATCAGTTCTTCAATACATAATATAAAGTTAAAGGTAAAGGGAAAGGTAAAGGTACGGGTATTTGCTAGTCACTTATAAATTAAATTATGTTACCACTCCGGAATGAAGCAGTTAATCATCGCACATTTTCTAAAATTTGAGCATATTTCTTTATAACGGCATAAGGTCATTGCATAGCTGAAAATTCAATACTCGGGTTATATTACTGTCTGAATTATAACATTTTGTGTGTTTTTCGAAAGATCGCATTTATGTGTGCGTTCATATACTCAGATTTCACCTATTTTCAATACTAACTTATCAAAGTCAAAATTTTATTGATTTTTTGCGATTTTTGAAAAAAAATTTAAGCGTAATATTAACAAGTAAGGAAGCCTAAGTTCGAGTGGAATCGAACATTAGATACTCAGCTGTATGCTTTCATTGTCTGTTTGCGTTTGATGGAAACACGGTTTACTTTATATAAAGCGAGTGCTGCAAAAAGAGGGCGTAGCCACGCCCATTTTCAACATTTCTATCAGTCATCCAACTAAGCATATGAATATTGTTTTTGTGCAAAATTGCATTCATTTATGACTTCTAGTTACAAAGATGTCACGTTACAAATTCCCAAAGGGTGTTCCAGAAATATCTTTGTAAAAAAGTAGGCGTGGTCATAAACCGATTTCAGTAAATTTTTGCGTGTCTATTAACACAAGTTATAAAAGTGTGTAAACCAAGTTTCGTCATAATATTATTTGTCGAGTTATAGGCTCAGAAATCTCGTATATTCCTGCTGCTAGAAGGAGGCGGTGCCACGCCCATTTTCCCAAAATTTTTGTGTTTTTTGTTTTTTTGTCCATAGTTGGACTCTTGCCATAAAATTTCAGTCATATATCTTTATATTTGACGGAGATATCGCTTAAAATGTTTTTATTGGGCCACTTTATAATACCCATATATAAAAGTGGGCGTGGTCGTCAACCGATTTTGGCAATTTTTCGTCCAAGCATTTGTCTAAGTAAGTAAATCACGCATACCAAATTCCATCGATATATCTTCAACGGTTTCTGAGCTTATAAAACTTTATATATTTTCCCCTTAATAAGTGGGCGTCGCACCGCCCATTTTCCAAAATTTTTGTGTTTTTTGTTTTATGTCCATAGTTGGACTCATGCGACAACATTTCAGTGATAGATCCTTATATTTGACAGAGATATGGCTTAAAATGTTTATATTAGGCCAAACAGTGGTCGGAATGAGAATTCTAGGTGGACAAAAGTCTCAAACTCGAACTTAGAAAACCGGCCTAATTCTGTCGCCCAACTATTATAGAATGTCCAGTGACAATACTGTCCAATCCCTAACTCATTCTATTGCTCTACCTGGTATTTACGCGTCTTCAAAAGTTGCCTACTTTACATATATAATTTTTTCTTAAAGCAAAGAGTTTGAATACTCTTTGTGTAGCAGGCCAGAGTTTTAGTGTAACTATTTTTTTTCTTTTTAAAACTATTGTGAGAATTGAGATTTTGTATTAAGACCATTAAAAGCTTATAAATTGTTCAATTAGGTCTGTCAAAATGCCAATTTAAGTAAGTATAAAAAAAATTTTACTTTTAGCAATTAACAGTCTGCCAAAATTTAGTGCCACAATCGTCCAAAAAGGAAATTATTTTTCCCAATCAAGAAATATATGTACTAAACGTGTACTAAATCTTAAGCATTACTTTTTCTTACTTTGCCAGATATTTTAGTTTATATAAGGGATCTATGGTATGATTGGAATTTGGAGCTAAAAATTTATTTTAATACATATATTATTTTTAATTATAATATATAAAAGACTTTGTTCTTATTGTACTGATAAATTTTAATAAATGAAATAATAAAATGTGTTACTTACTATTCAGTAATTTAGTATTCTGTCAATTGACTTCATATTTTTAGGACTTCGTTAAATCTACTTACATACATATGTAATTCTAACTCAGATAAAAATACTTGAAATGATTTCTGCACTTCACGACACATAAACCTGAAATTTTTTTAACCTAGCAACCAATTCGATATCAGCAACCGAAAACTAGTTGGAAAGGACATTTGTGACCATTTGGAGCTTAGAAATAATTTTGTCCACCTAGAATTTTCATTCCGACCACTGTGGGCCACTTTATATTACACATATATAAAAGTGAGCGTGGTCGTAGACCGGTTTTGACAATTTTTCGTCCAAACATTTGCCTAAGTATGTAAGTCACACGTACCAAATTTCATCGATATATCTTCAACGGTTTCTGAGTTATGACATATAAAACTTTCAATGTTTGATCCTTAATAAGTGGGCGTGGCACCGCCCATTTTCCAAAATTTCATCAAATTTCTTCATAGGGGCCTGAGCTCAACACGTGGGTAAAATTTTATCGCTCCAGCTGTATTAGTGACTGAGATACCAAATTACTTGTATATGAATCTTTTTACGTCCGTTTTTTTATCGTAAATGTAGAAATTTTACAAACATACATACTTACTTTTAAATACTGAGTTTGAAATTTTTCGTTTGCTTTTTTTTTTGACATGATAGAAAAAAGCTTCTTTTGTTATTGTTTTTTTATTCGAGAATAGCTCGTAAATTGCAATCGTGGACCTTTATTGCCTATATCACCAACACCGTCGCACAGTGGCATTTTTACTCAATTTAGACGTGAATAATTCAATTTTGTTGTTGTAAAAATTTCAAAACTTTTGTATGCAGTTCGAGTGGCAGATGATCACTGTGGCCAATGGTGGTTTTTGTTCCTTTCTAGCCCCATTTTTCACGCCGTAATCAGCTGTTAGTGTGCATTTTAACTGTGATATTTTTTTACAAGTGAGTACACATGTAATTAAGAGTCAGTTTAAAATTTAATAGGAAGAGTTCTGTCAGTGGAATTTAAAAATATATACTAGCTTAGGGTAGGAAAAAGTGCGGACTCTTATTTGCAACTCTCTAATAGTTTTTTTGTACGTTTAGTGTGCAGATGTAGCGTCGTGAATACGCGTTCCTTTATTTGTATATAAAAAATAAGAAACAGTGAAATTAAAACTTCGCCAAAGTTTTGAATTAAGCCGCATTAAAATAATTCCTTATTTTTAGTAAACTCCTTTTATTCCTACATATATTCCATTAGGATTCTTCTGCCCCGATCTGCCCCCGCGAGAAATAATGTCGATAACTGGGAGAGAGTTATATGAAGTGTAGGTTAGAGAACGCAACCAAAACAAAAAAAGATAAAGCCGTTTTGGACCATATCTGCAACAAACAAGGTTTTGGGAATACTTAGAAAGTGAAAATTACTTCGTTGCAGCCTTCAATTGTTATGGTAGAATAAGAAATTGGTCACATTAGTCATGATATGCACTTGACAATGATTTATGGCAAGACTTTAGTGTTGTTTGTGGCCGGGAGATTAACGAATCTTTGTATAAGTTTGGATTATGCACTATAATGGCGGGTATCGCCTCAACATTCGCGTTTGGAAAGTTATAAGCGACGAACATAAAGCCATATTCCAAATCGAAAAACAGAAATTTCAAAGTAGCATGAAGCGTTTAATGTAATTCATGGTAGACACGCCCAAACAGGCCCGACGAGAGGGGGGGCTGAGGGGGTCAATTGCCCCGGGCCCGGGCTTTAGAGGGCCCGGGAATCTCAAAATGATATCCAAGTTTTTGCTACAGAAAATAAACAAACAACACCTTTAATCACCTTTCGTAGATATAAATCATTTTAAATTTCAACAAATTTTATAAATCTCTTAACGTGTCTGCATCCCACTTAAGGAATTGTTGGTTTTTGGCGTCGACTTTGCAGCATAAATTTGAATTCGTTTTCTGTTGCAACAGAAAAATTCGGTATGATGCAAATTCTTATACAGCGATATGGGTATTTCCTGGGCGTTTCGGACGGTATGTTCGCACGATTTTTTGAACTTTTTGATGCAGAAATATCGCGAAATATTGTATCGTTTTATGATAAAAGGAAAGATTTAGGTCACAGCTAATGACTAAAGTCTGTTACCGACAGAAATTTAGTTTAATGCCTCTGTGTAAGCCACTTAAACTGCGTCCCGGACGCTACAAAAACACGTCCATATTTTAAAAGTAGCTAAAACAGAGGCATTAAACTAAATTTCTGTCGCTAACATACTTTAATCATTATCCGTGGCGTAAATCTTTCCCTTTATCATAAAACTATACAATATTTCGCGATATTTCCGCCTCAAAAGTTCAAAAAATCGTGCGAACATTCCGTCCGAAACGCCCAGGAAATGCTCATATACATATGTACGTGTATGGATGTATGTAAACAGCGATACGCCGAAAACAAACAAAGCTTGCGAAGCTAAAATTTGCGTTGGTGCTTCGTACAGTTGAATTCGATTGCTGTTTCACTAAAGCGTTCAGCAGAATCAGTCTTTTGATATACTAAATTATTACCAACAAATATTTGTATTCCAATTTAAAGAAATTTATTTCATACAAATAAAGCAATATGTATTTAAACAGAATTCATTCAGACCTATGGTCCCTTGGACAATATTACTCAGTATGACCCATGGATTCGGAAACTGGATGTGCCTTTTGACAATACATTTGACCCACCCTAATATGTATATTTCTATGTAAACATATTTACTTGATCTGTATTAATGTATAGATAAATTAAAGTTCGTAACTATATATTCATTTAATTTTGATTTTGAGAATTTGTTCATTTAGTATAGGGGCCCGTAGTTATTTTGACCCCGGGCCCGGATTTTCTCTCGGCGGCCCTGCGCCCAAACAAGGTTATGGCACATCCAATGATGATAACACATCAAGACATTTTTTTTGAAGAGTATATAGCTTAACTACTAGCGCCACTGGAGTACATGAGGAACTCATTCGTCATTTTGGTGTTATCCTCAACTGCATGTCGAGTGGCTTTCCTATTGCACACGAGAAGTTTTCTTAGTATTGCGAAAGTGCTTCTATAAATTATGTTACGCATTATCCATGGTATCCAATGCCATCAAGTGTCCATAAAATTTGAATTTATGGAGATGCAATTATAAAGTCGTTTTCACTGCCTATGGGTATGCTGTTGGAAAAAGCATTGGAGGCCCGTAATAAAGACATTAGACAGCATCATGAACATAATAAGAGGAAATCAATCCGCTCGAGAAGAATGGAAGACCTGATGCATGCGTTGATGTTTATTCAGATCCGATTATATCTTTGCTGTCTAAAATCCGTAAGCGTACGAGATGTATCAGTGATGAAGTTATTCAGTTATTTCGAACCACAATACTTCTCCTGTTCAAATCAAAACATTTAAAAAAAAGTTGCATATCGATTTTTTTAAAAACCTAAAATTTTGAGTTATGTCTCTTTTGAATATATACACGAAAACTACTGATTTCGTGTCCAGGAGTCCTATATTTACTAATACATCCAATTTGAACGAATAATATTCACTTTTCAGCGTTTTATTAATTTTTCACGTCTAAATTGAGTAAAAGTGCCACTGACGCGTCGACGGCACACAATGGGAACGTTTCATACAAAAAACGGTCATAAATAGTAAAAAAAATGGACAAAGAGTGCTCAAATTTTGAAAATAAGCTTTTTTTATGAATATTAGTACATGGTGTAAAAATGGACTTAGGTTAGAGTGGCTGCCATGGGGGCACACTTAGGCCAGTGCAGAGGCCCATTGTGATACCACAAGAAGAAAACAGATTACTCCTCCTTTTTAAACCAGTTTGATACCCTAATGAAATTCACCAGGTCCTTTATGTCGACAACCGCGACCTTAGATAGGCCATCCAGGAAAGGTGTCCCAAGAAAGCGTCGTCTGGCGCTGTTAAGAGCCGGGCAATGGCAAATGAGGTGTTCGATTGTCTCCTCTTCCTCATCATCTTTGCAGCTTCTGCAGCATCTACGGTAGGGTGCACCCAGTCTCTCTGCGTGTTTCCCGATAAGGCAGTGTCCTGTGAGCACCCCCACAAGGTTCGAGATTTCCTCTCTCCTTAGAGTACATATTTGACGAGATCGCTTGTGGTCCCAATTCGGCCAGGTTTGTCTTGATGTTCGACATACTGGGTTCTGTTGCCATCTATCGCTTGCTAGTTTATAGATATGCTGTTTAAGCATTAGCTTGCATGTGGCAAACGGCATACCTATGCGTTCTTTGTCAGGAAGAACCTACTCGGTAGTGCCTTGCCTTGCAAGCTCATCTGCCCTACAATTTCCCTCGATATCCCTATGTCCCGGACCCACACGAGGTGCAGACGGGTCTGTTTGGCCATCTCCTGCAGAGATCGGCGACAGTCCAGTGTTAGTTCAGAATTGAACGAGTTGGAGCCGAGAGACTTAATTGCTGCTTGGCTGTCGTTGAAGATGAATAGATCCCTGTGGATAGGTTCATGTCCTATACGGTTGACAGCCTCCATTATGGCTGACACTTCAGCCTGGTAAACGCTGCAGTGGTCGGGTAACCTAAAAGCTAGCTGTAGATTCAAGTCCTGTGAAAAGACTCCACCTCCAACTTTGTTGTCTAGTTTCGAGCCATCGGTATAGATGGAAACGCTACCTGGGGTTGGGTAGCACCGATTTGGCTCTTCCCACTCGTCCCTTTCTGGAATCCTTGTTTCGTAGTTGCTGTCTGCAACTATTGTAGTAGTACAGCGGTCCGTACTACCGGGTAGAAAACCTAATTTGCTTAGAATGCTAGAGTGTCCTGTGGCTTTTGTATGCCATCCGGATGACTCTCTTAAACGTAGAGCTGACGTAGCCGCTACTTGAAAACCTGCTAAATCTAATGGCAAGATATCTAGGATGGCCTGCAGAGCTTCACTAGGCGTCGTCCTGAGTGCGCCACTTATGCTGATCATGCTAGATCTGTGGACTCTGCTCAGAACATTAAGGTTTGACGCCTTGCTCAAAGCAGGCCACCATACTACGACCCCATATAGCAGGATTGGTCGAATGATCGCAGTGTAAATCCACCTGCAAATGCTGGGACTAAGTCCCCACTTTTTGCCTATGGCTCTTTTGCATGTGTATAAAGCAATATATGCTTTGTTTTGGCGCTGAATGATGTTATCCTTCCAGTTCAGCTTTTTGTCCAGAACTACCCCTAGGAACTTAGCCTTGTCGGCCAGGGTCAGGCGAACGCCATTTAGTTCTGGTAGATTTAACGGTGGTATTTTATACCGCCTAGTATAGAGGACAAGTTCCACCTTATTTGAATTGACACTGAGCCCACAACGAGAGGACCACGCTGAGATCTCTCGCAGTGCTACCTGCATCAGATCACATAAGGTCTGTGGGAACTTCCCTCTGTATGCTAAAGCAAGGTCGTCCGCATATGCCACGACTCTCCCGCCGCCCCAAACTGCGTCTCTTTTTAGAAGTGAGTTGACAGTGAGGTTCCATAGCAGCGGGGAGAGGACACCACCCTGGGGTGTGCCTCTGAAGACGTAGCGTGTAGATTTGACCTTGCCCATTGATGAGAGTACAATCCTTCCCCTCAAAAGTTGATCAATCAACCCAATCAGAGATACGTCAACGCCTAAGTGACTTAAAGCGTTGCTTATCGCCTCTGGGGTGACATTGTTAAAAGCGCCTTAGATATATAGAAAGGCCACAAGGCAGAACTCCTTATCGGTCAAGGATGATTCAATGGTAGAAACCAGACTATGTAATGCCGTTTCGGTTGATTTCCCTTTAAGATATGCATGTTGATATCCAGAGAGAAGTTTACTATCAATTGTAATAGAGAGGAAATTACTTATTATCCTCTCCAGCGTCTTGAGCAAGAAGGAGGAAAGGCTTATTGGCCTAAAATCCTTCGGCTCATAGTGCGAGGCTTTCCCAGCCTTAGGAATGAATATAACCGAGACGCGTCTCCACGCATTCGGGATATGATTGAAAGCAAGACAAGCAACGAAGATGCGTTGAAGCCAGCTTGCTGATGTCTCCAGGGTATATAGGAGTTGTGCAGGAATGATCCCGTCTGGTCCCGCAGCTTTGTAGGGTTTGAGGCTTTTGATTGCCCACCTAACCCGTTCCTCAGTCACAGGTATATTAACAGCGATACCCGTTGATGATATCGCCAGTCCGTTTCGCGAGCTACCAGGAAAGTGTGTGTCCAGCAGCAGCTCTAGAGTTTCCTTTTCCGAATTGGTCCAGGATCCATCAGGCTTCCGAAGGTAGCCCAATGACGTTTGTGTCCTTGAGAGCACGCATCTAAGTCTTGCCGTCTCATCGACGCTTTCGACTCCGGTACAGAAGTTCCTCCAAGAGGTTCTCTTCGATTGTCTCAGGGCTTTTTTATAAGCCCTTAGATTTTCTTTATATTGCAGCCACTCGGGCTCATTGTCGAGTCGTTTGGCTCTATTGAATTGCTTCCTGCAAGATTTTCGAAGTGAGTCCAGATCGCAGGACCACCAATGAGGTTTCCGCTTGCCACGCGGTCTTGGTTCCGGACAAGCTAAGTTAAAAGCGTTTGAAAGTGCATTAGTGAAGGTACCGACCAGATCCTCCAACTCCCCTGTCGATGAGGGATTACAGGGTGGAAGATCCGGTAGCCCCTTAACAAATAGTTCATTGTGAAGATCCCAGTTCGTGTTACGTGGGTTCCTTTTTAAAACGGATTGTTGAATGGAGAAATCTAAGATTATTTCAATATATCGGTGGTCAGAGAAAGAGTGTTCATCAAGAACGCGCCAGCCTTTGACACCCTCATGAGTTTTTTCGCTACATAAAGTGAGGTCTAGTACCTCTCTTCGATTTTTTGTAATAAATGTTGGTTCATTACCTATGTTACACACTACCATGTTAGTTGTCAAAAGGTAATCAAAAAGTGACTCACCCCTTTCATTTGTGTCAGAGCTGCCCCATTGTACATGATGCGAATTTGAGTCCGCTCCGATGAGTAGATGGCCGGGGCAATATTTGGCCACCAGGTCCATCATCAAGCCTTGTGGTGGAGGTGTGTGTGAATCATAGGGCATATACACCGATGCCAGAGTTACCGGTGTGCCCTTGATCGTTGTGCTGGCCGCAGTAATGTCGCCGTCGCTGAAGTTAGGCAAGAGAAACATTGTTAGCTCGTACTTAACCAATATACAGGTTCTTATATTACCTTCAACACAAGCTCGGATGAGCCTGTAACCAGTGGCCCCCAGTCCGCAAATCCTCAAGTTATTCACCCAAGGTTCTTGGATGAGGACCACATCAACGTCGCCTTGAGAAAGGCGACTGATGAGAGCGGCTGAAGCCGCTTTAGATCGGTGGAGGTTTATCTGTAGCACTCTCATGAGTATCTACAGCCCCCACCCCCTCAACCACCGTGACGTCGGCAGCCTCTTCGTCGCTGTCCAGCACGAAATCCTCCATTGTCAAATCATGCAGAGCATCTGCACAGTTTGACGTGGCGGACTTCATGCTGTCCACGTCGGAGAGATCCGCCTCCGCTTCGGGCGCCTCGATGTCCGAGTCCACCGAGGTTTCCGGAGCGGCGGCGCGCTGAGCGTCGCCACGGTACACGTGAATTATGACATCCCCGACGCCATAATTCACCCTACCCTGGCACTGTTTAAGTGGCTCGAGAGCCTCCTTATTTAGCGCCAGGACCACCTCCCTTCTCGGGCCCACTGCGTCTTCGACTCGAATGACGCTCCAATTCTTCGTAGGGAGGGATGGGTTCATAACCTGCAGCATCGTGAGTATCCGCTCAGGAGCTGCTGGGGTTACAGGAACCCATACCCTGGCCCTAGGCCGAATCGGAACGTCCTTCCAGTCGACGACCTCTAGTCGCGCACCGGGGTATACCTCGCCGAGCCGAAAATGGACTTAATCTGATAACAAATTCTCTCACCCCCATATAACGGGTGTCGCGAAAAACCATTAAAATGCATTTTCGAAACTAATTAAGTTAGAATGCTGAAATTCAGTATGCAAGCTTCTTTGATGAATATTAGTACATGGTGTAAAAATGAACTTAATCTGATAACAAATTCTCCCACCCCCCATATAACGGGTGTCGCGAAAAACCATTAAAATGCTTTTATTTTCGAAACTAATTAAGTTAGAATGCTGAAATTCAGTATGCAAGCTTCTTTGATGATTATTAGTACATGGTGTAAAAATGAACTTAATCTGATGACAATAACTCCCACCCCCCATACAACGGGTGCCGCGAAAAACCATTAAAATGCATTTTCGAAACTAATTATGTTAGAATGCTGAGGGACAATTATATATATAGGTATAAGCATATATTTGTAACTACTTGAAAAATATTTATTTAATTATCTATGTGACGTTTATGTATACTTATTTAAAATCTGTACTCTTAGGGCTTGGATCCCCAAGTAAACTCCCATTTATCAGGTAACGGCACAGGTGGGAGACGAAATAGATAAATGCAAATATCAACAAGTTTATGCGTACCAAAGACTTTATACCATTTAGGAATGATAGAAATTAAATTTTATCTGTTTAATTGAATAAGTTAAAAATACTTAAATTTATCTACATATGAACAATCAGTTGTATGGGAGCTACATATATTTTATACTGGATTTGGGCGATTCCGACAAATGATAAACTTTACATAAAAATACATAGTATTTCGGCACAAAGTTATAACACTATTTCATGTTCATGGCTGGTATAAAAAGCAGCAAATTATAGTATATCGCTCATTTACTTCAATACTATCATACCTTAGTAAGCTGATTTTACGAAAAAGCCCTTTAAGTTTTCGATCGCTATATATGTACATCAATAGTATAGCACAGACAATTTTTTGATCTCAAACTCTAAATTTTCAATATATCAGACCGAAATTTTGTCATATAATGCACATACATATACATACACACACATGCATACCCATCCTTACCTGAAAACTCGCGTTTTTGAGTTATGATACTTTTTAAGTAAATAGGCTAAAAGTAAGTATATATGTAAATATAAAAATAAATAATAGCTTAAAAAAACTAAAAAACACGCTTTAATCTTAAAAATCGTACTAAAAATTGAGAAATAATTTAATTAGAAACAAACTGATGAACGAAAATATAAGTATTTAAGGAAAAGCGTCGGGTGCTCAGTATGCCAAAAAATATTTAAAATCGCTGTTTTTAACTAATATTTTTATTTTGACTTTCTTGAGATTTCATATAACGTACTCTTTAATTTTTCAACTAGGTATGTATATTTTTGTACTAGTTGTACGAATCGAATATTTTCATGTTCAAATATTATTGAGCACCCCCACGCTTTTCCTTAAATACTTATATTTTCGTTCATCATTTTGTTTCTAATTAAATTATTTCTCAATTTTTAGTACGATTTTTAAGATTAAAGCGTGTTTTTTAGTTTTTTTAAGCTATTATTTATTTTTAACTTTTTAGTGAAATTTTTCATTAAAGGATGTTTTATGCGGGCGCAAGAATAAAAGTAAAAACAAGTCTGATGAAGGGATGTGGAGATCTCCGAAATAGATCTACATCAGAGATTTGTTTTGCTATGCACGCGTGCAAAAGCTTTTTGTAGCTTTCACACCGACAGCCTCACACGGACACTACAGAACTCTTCGTGCACGAAAAAAAATTTTGTTTGCAAATTTTTGTTCAACGATTTCTAGTCAGCGTAATAGCCTAACCAGTCAACGACGCACGCACGTAGCCCGTGTCAGCTGACACAACCTGTCTTATGGAGTTGTAGTGTAAATGCCCAATCACCAACGCATGACGACGGCTCTCTTGACGCACGTATCGTAGAAACCTAGCTCAGTTTGATTTTTCACGTAATAACGTGTCAGCTGATTGCTCTCTTTGCAACAGAGTTGCCGGAGCGATCATTTTGTAGTAAATTAGTACGAATCTTTCAATATGCTCCCAAAGTACCTCAATAACTATTCCGAATGTTGCCGATTATAAAATTATGTTAACATAAGTGTATTTTTTTTTTAAATATGGAGATAAAAATGTAATAAAAAAATTTAAGTTTTTTCTTGCGTTTTTTTTTACTAAATTTGACTATTGCCGCAATCGTTTTTTTACACGGAAATAAAAATGTAAATAGAGAAAATGAAGGTTTTTTGGCGTTTTTTTTAATAAATTTTACTACATATTGTATCAATCGTTTTTATTTGTTTTCATATGGAGATAAAAATTTAAATAGAAGAAAATTAAGTTTTTCCTGCTGTGTTTTCTTTACTAAATTTGGCTATTGTGGATATTTTTGACTGTTGCATTTAATACATTTGACTATTGTGAATATTTTTGACTGTTCAATTTAGCAAAATTACCCCAGATAGCAAATTTTTAAAAGCTGTCAGGTGAATAATACTCGGCGAGCCGGCAAGACTCGTGAATTTGACAACAAGCATAAACAACAAAAAGACCGAAATACGTACATATGCAATACATAAATTAAAAAATAATCGCGGTGAATATTATTACTAAAAATTAAAACAAAAACAGTATTTGTATATAATTGCTGCATTTTATTAATTGCAAAAATTAATTGCGAAATTGCAATAAAGTTTCCGCGCAAAACGAAATTACTTTTTTATCAGAACTGCTGAAAAAAAAAACAAAAAAAGTTTTGTACATCTGCGCAGAGCGTGCAATTAAAATTGTGCAAGACATTTTACCATTGTGTAAATCATCATATACTTTAAACTTAAAACTTATTTCATATAACAATTGACAAAAATGTAAAAATAAAAATATTAAAAAAAATTAAAAAAAAAATCTGACTTTTTTTAGAAATCCATTTTTGCGCGGAACGTTTTTGAACCGAAATCACCTAAAAAAGTGATATTCATTACTTGTACAATATTTGCCACCACGTGGTGGTATGCCAAATTTTTCGTCAAAATTTGTTATATGCCTAATGTATATATTCTTAAAAGCCTTTAAGAAATAGTAGTAGAAAATGTAGAAGCACGGAGTCAGAAGTAAACAAAACTGTAATTAATATTTGGTTTTAAATTATCATGATACAACATTTTCAATTTAAAAATTTATTTATTAATAAATTCTATGAATAATACGATTTTTAAGAAAAATTACTACGAAACCAAACACAAGTTACTACGAAATCAAAAACTGCATGTATACTTTGCTGTACAATGGTAACGCTGTTATTCAACTCATTCCAAACAAACCAAAAACAATGCAGAATGTAAACAAAGGAAAACAACTGATTCTTGCGTTGGGTATGCGTGCGTTTACGTGCGTGAATGGTGTCGATTTTGAACTATTGCGTGAGGTAACTGAGAGATATGACGCCGTCGGTCAGTGGTTGGACTATTAGGCTGTTGAGCTAGAACAGCCATGGGCGATTGAGCCCATATGGGTATTTACCCGTACGGGTCGCGTCGGCTCATTGCATGGGGAAGGTGAAATAGGTAAATGTACCAGCTGGTGGGGAGAAGGACGAACTAAAACTGAGCATATGGTTGCCACACTTGGTAATTAATTCCAAAATAGGTATTTTTTTGCGGTTGGTAATTTGGTAACTATCAAATGATTTTAGTATTTTTCTTTTTCAATATGATAAAATTATTCTAAGATATACTTAATTTGTTAATGTTAAAAATGTTTTTTTTTTAATTTCTACTAAAACTATGACCAAAGAAAAATCAAACGAACTACAAACAAAATTCATTCATAGATGTGATTTACGTTTCAGATAATTTTTTTTTCGTAAACCAAAGCAGGTGTACTTCTTTTAAGTTTCTTTTATCATTCGAATTATGAAGGCGATAATTTGTTAGTCTGTTTGTAATTTTTTGGTTATTTTGTTGGGAATTATTATCAACATTTTTTTAGGATATAATAATACAATGGCGCTATTATAACTCTGACGAGTTTTATGGCCGAGCTTCTCTCCCAATTCGAGGTGTGCTCCTTTTTGTTTTTCCTACTAATTGGGTGGACCTACAGTTTTATGCCGGCTCCGAACGGCGAATGCATTTTTTTAGGATAGTGGCAACAAATATCAACCAATATTGAGCGCGCTAATGCATATTCGGTATTGAGAACAAGAGAGCATATATATATATACATATGTACATTAAGGTGGGGCCAATTTTTTTTTTTTTTGGAAATTCAATTTGTTCCAAAGCCAGAACGGCACCTTCCTATCCCAGAAATAAGCCTGTAAAATTTTATTGACCTACTCGCATGTATTTTCCCTTAAATTTGGTATACATTTTATATATGAAAAGTAAGGTGGGTAAAAGGGGGTTGACCCCCGCTGGGGGATGTTATGTTAACGCACTGTAAAATGTATATGAAATTAAAGGGAATCAAAATACCTATCGAATGGTATAAAAATATTCGAAATCGGTTCAGTAGTTTTTAAGTAATTGCAATTTAAAGAATGCATAATATAAACTTTGACCTTTAATAACTTTTGTTGTTGTTGTTTCCAAAAAAAAAAATCACTTTAATAATCAGCTTAGCCATGTTTATCAATCCTCATACTTGGTTTTTTGCTTTTATAATTTTCAAAATTTCATATTTGTACCAGATCGTGCTTTCAACTTTGCGGGGTTGGGGGCAGTTCAAAATGTCATCCTATGGCCATAAAATTTTGTGGGGTTCATTAAGGCAACTTTTCATTGGTACGTTCACCTTAATGTACATGCCAAAAGCACAAAGCACACTTGCTTCAATAACGACACAACACAATTTTCTGAATCGATACTTAGTAGTGAGAATCAGTGTTATTTATTTGTTATGAAATTTTATGGTCATAGATGAAAATTAAGGGCTTTATTTAAAAAATATTGTTGCTTTAGTATAGTAGCTTACTTCCATATATAGCGAAGAAGACATAAATTGGTTTTTTTAAATTATGACACTAATGAAATAAATGGCATCGGAGTTCGAAAGCAATAGCGAGAAAGAAACTGCAAAATTAGCGATTGTACAGAATTGCCGCTGAGGCCACTAAAGTGACAATTTGAACCTTTTTTAAGAGCCAGGCTACCGGAACCCAACTTTTTGAAAATATGCAATATTTGAACCTTTTTAAACATTTGGGCCACTTTTGGTCCTTTTTTACTTTCAAACCTATAATGTAATAAATATTTTTTAGTTTTTTTCTGAAATAAAAAAAAAAGCTTTTTTACTTTTGTTTTTACATGGCCGTTTTCTGCTACTGTTGTTGGTATGTAAATTGTAATAAAAGGAAAATTGAGAATTAAGCAAAACAAAGCTGACGGCGGTGGTAGCTCAATGGGATGCTATTGGCTTACCAATCGAAACGACTTAAGTTCGATCCTCGGTTGAGGCCGCCTGAAGAAGTCTGATGAGGGGATGTGGTGGTCTCCGAAATGGATCCATAACCTCTACCAAAAAAATTTTTTAAATTTTTCTTAATTAAAAACTGGCCAATAGCTCATATAAAATTCACATAAAAAAGCCTCTTTGTTACCTTTTCACTTTTCATTAGCAATTCTCCGCTGCGAAGGAAAACCCCGAAAAAGTTATTTGGGAGTAAAAATTTTTAGAATGCAAGAAAATTGTTTTAACAAAGCGAAATAGAAGAGTTTTCGCACAACGTGGGGGAATGAAAAACAACTTAAATGAGAACTAGTTGTGAATTTGTTGCAAATATGTTAACGCTGCCAGCAGTGCATCAGCAGAAAGATTATTTTCAAAACTTTCACTATTTAAGACCAAGGGTACAAACCGCTTGCAAATTGCTTTAAGCATTAAATAAACCACAAAAATATATAAAAATGTGTTTCTAGCTAAAAAAAATTTGGGAAACACTTTTTTTACTTTTTTCGGCCACTTTTCGAAATTTTTTAGCGGCAACACTGCACATTTTATTATTGGTGAATTCCTCTCTCTATATAAAACAATGTGGTTTTCATTTTTAGTGTTTCCGTACGCGCTGTGCGATGAACATCACTTAAGGCGGAGTGTACATCAACTTCGATATCGCCTTAGCTCCCCTTTCCCCGGAAATTATGCAGTGCCCACGAAAGCCCATGATCGCCCCTCTGCTGCGTTTATGTGCCTTGCGGCGCCCATCCCTGCTTTAACCAAACGACAAAAATTCGATGGTCTTATCTATATATATAAAAATGATTTGGTATTTAATTGTAACGCTAAAACTTGAAAACGGCTGAACCAAATCAAATACTTCCTTAGGGGGGTTTGTTTGTTGTTACCCCGCGAAGGTTTAGTCGAAGAAAAAATTAAAAAATGTTAGGGGGGCGTGGCACCTCCCATACAACCTTAATTTTTAAAGCTGATTATCTCTAAAACAGTTCAAGGTAGGGAGCTGAAAATTGGTATAGAGGTAGGTGATATCAAACCCCTTCTCACTCAGAAAAGTTGGGGTTACCAGAAAAGGGGGCGTGGCACCTCCCATACAACCTTAATTTTTAAAGCTGATTATCTCTAAAACAGTTTAAGGTAGGGAGCTAAAAATTGGTATAGAGGTAGGTGATATCAAAACCCTTCTCACTCAGAAAATTGGGGGTTATTAGAAAAGGGGTGGTGGCACCTCCCATACAACCCTAATTTTTAAAGCTGATTATCTCTAAAACAGTTCAAGGTAGGGAAATGAAATTGGTATAGAGGTAGGTGATATCAAAACCCTTCTCACTCAGAAAAGTGGGCGTTGTCCGAAAAGGGGGCGTGGCACTTCCCATACAACCTTAATTTTTAAAGCTGATTATCTCTAAAACAGTTCAAGGTAGGGAGCTGAAAATTGGTATAGAGGTAGGTGATATCAAACCCCTTCTCACTCAGAAAAGTGGGGGTTATCAGAAAAGTGGGCGTGGCACCTCCCATACAACCTTAATTTTTAAAGCTAATTATCTCTAAAACAGTTTAAGGTAGGGAGCTGAAAATTGGTATAGAGGTAGGTGATATCAAAACCCTTCTCACTCAGAAAAGTGGGGGTTATCAGAAAAGGGGGCGTGGCACCTCCCATACAACCTTAATTTTTAAAGCTGATTATCTCTAAAACAGTTCAAGGTAGGGAGCTGAAACTTGGTATAGAGCTAAATGATATCAAAACCATTCCCACGCATAAAAGTGGGGGTTATCGGAAAAAGGGGCTTGGCACCTCAAATACAAACTTAATTTTTCATGCTGAATATATCTAAAATTGTTTACGCTAGGGGCTTGGAAATTGGTGTGGAGATAAACGATAACAATTCCATATTAACGCAAAATAATAGGAATTATACGAAAAGGGGGCGTGGCACTTCCCAACAACACTTAATTTTTTAAGCTGAATATTTTTAAAAGGATTTAAGTCAGGGACCTGGAAATTGGTACAGAGCTATATGATATCAAAACATAAAAGTGTAGGTTATCGGAAAAGGGGGCGTGGCACCTCCCATACAAACTTAATTTTTCAATCTATAAAAGCGTTTGAGGATGGGACCTGAAAGTTGATCATTAGATTAACGATATCAATAGCGTGCTTATGAAAAAAACAGTAGTTTTGGGAAAAGGGGGCGTGGCACCTCCCATGCATTCTTAATTTTTAAGGCTAAATATCCTTAAAAGCGTTCATGGCATGTAAATAGAAATCACTATGCAGATATACGATATCAATACCATGTTCACCCAAAAAAAAAAAAGATTTATCGAAAAATGGGGCATTGCACCTCCCATACGTACAAAGCTTTTGAGGCTGAATATATCTAAAAGGGTTGGAGGAGGGGCCTGAAAACCATTATGGAGTTATACTATATCAATCTTCTTACTTACTTAGTGAAAATGGCCAATACTCAGTGAAAATAAATATCCGGAACAGAAAACTAAAAATGTTGTGTATCGTGCAGCCTTAAACTGAATACTAAAATTATATATTTTTGAAGTTGTATACACAATGAAGTAATGAAAAATCGTTAATTTTCTATTAAAAATAATACCGGTGTAATAACAATTTTTGAAATGAAATTAAAAAGAAATCTATTTTGGGCAGAACGAAGTTTGCCGGGTCAGCTAGTTTAATTATATATGTGATGCAGGGTGGATTCTCCATATCATACATTGCAACCGAAATAATTTTTTATCTCAAACTATGACAAAAATGTAATTATAAAATTCATCTCGCTTGTTGGCCTTTTTAAGGTAGGGCATTCTAATTTTAAGGTAGGGCATTGCCCCACAATGCCCCCCCCCCCTAGCTACGGGCCTGGACATGGCTTTATACCTTTTATACCTTTTACTCGCTTCACCTCAATTGTGAACATGTCCCTTTGAAAAGCCCAAATTACATTAGCGCTGTGGCAGTGACGGTTTCTGTTCGACAAAGCTCGTCTCGGAAATATCCTCTTTCATAATTACTAGCGCTTGCTCGTGTTGAGGAATCACTGTTGAACAGTGTTATTTAATATTAAATGTTTCTGGATTTGGTCTAGTCTGTTGTGAATCTGCAGGCAGAACGGCAAAACGACCAATGATGATGTATGAAATGGTTAAGGCTCTAACCATTATCACTGAGTGAAGATCTTATAAATAACTATTGTTTAGAGTCTAAACATAAAAGAATTTGTAACTCAACGGGCTTAGAGCCTTAAAACAAATCGCAAATCAAACGCTGCAACGATGATGCATACAATGAGATTGTTTAAGTTACATACAAATGCATGTATGTATGTATGTACATTAGGGTGGTCGAAAATTGTATGAAGAAAACGAAGTTCTCCCGAAATCCGCGGAACAACCCCGGGTATCTACACAAAAAATTTTGCACTAATATATTAAAGTTTATACATAGGTTGCGCAAATGCCTCAAAGTTTCCTTCAGCTTTTACATCAATGCTGGTACATACTTGTTTGGAAAGTTCTTAATGAAAAAGAAAGATGTTTTTATCATTAAAAAAGGGGAATCATATTGTTTTAGGGATAATAAAATAAAAACTTTGCACCACCTTACGCATGCAAAAATTTAAATTATTTGCGTGACCTCTAAATGATATTTGTTATCATTTAAAAGAGAATACATGTTGTTTTAGGAATAATAGCGTAAAAATAAATGAATGGATCACCTTAATGTACATATGTATTATTTGATATCTACATCCATACATATAAATTATTCAGTTTCTAACGGAGGGTGTCATGTGGCTATTATGAAGTTATATACATAAAGCATTCACGACAATACAGGGAACATCACAACAACTGAACACTGTATCTGATGCCCAAGATAATATTTTACAAGAACAAATCATGCACAAATCAGTTCGTCTAATACGGAAATCACCCCATAATATCATGCAGCGTTGGTTGAATTGGTTATTTTTCCACAAGGCTACTGTTTTTGTTTGTGTGTTTATACGGTCTTTATCGAGGATCTACTGCCTCAGTTGGGTGACAGCTTTAAATGACCTCAGAACAGAAATACACGCGTCACTTTGTTAAATTAGGTTCGTAATACTGTAAATTGTTGAGTAAAACATGTTAAGCCGACAAATCGGTTTATATTGATTAAAGTGCGCATCTAATTCCATATCTTAACAGTTAGGTGTGCACGATTTTAGTGCTCTTCCATTTTAATGGAATAAGTCTATATGTGATGCGACCTTCTTTTATATAGTCAAGGGTCCAAAATAACAATCCTCATATTTTTATGTTATGTTATGTTATCAAGTTGGCGCTATACAAACAAAAATATGAATCCGGCTAACCGCACTCTATTTTTCACTGATTGAGAATTTCCAAAAAATGGATTCTTTCAGAGATTTGCAGGACTATTTCATTAGCCAAAATGCTTAATTCAATAACGGCTTTTTAAATTAATGATAAACTCTAACTGGATCGTATTCCCACATATTTATGTATGTATGTTAGGGTGGAGCCAAAAAAAATTTTTTTTGTTAAACTGTAATGTATCTAATAGTAAAAGTTTAGTGCCTTTTGGGCTTAAATTAGGTAAGTCGTGCAAAATATTAATCAATTCGGTTTAGAGTAACTGCCTCCGCAACGGCATTGATTTTATAAAAATAGTTGGCGTTAGACCACACACAATCCAAGTCGAACATAAAGGAAAACTTCTTAATATGTATATTAGAAAACATGGAAATATACAAACAGAAAACATTCGTAGGAAATGTAATAAACGAGCAATTAAACACCGCATCAGATACATTGCTCGAACCTCTCACGCTACTATACCAAAAAAAGGACATGAAACCTAAAACTGACATAAGCAAAACATCTCACCAGAAGACAATAAGGGACTTTTACCTACCTGCGTAACGGCGCTACGATAATGAAAGGATGACAAAATACATCTATTCTGATAGTAAAAAAAAAACGGATTGAATGGTTGCATAAGACATCAATGAATAAGTTTTCATAAATGTTAAGTTAAATATAACTTAAATGACTTAATGGCATACCTTTATTTTCAAAAATTATGTGAATTTTGAGTCATTTGTTTAAGACAACATTTCTGGTAAACCTACACTGAGAGAAAAATGCAATTGTAAAAATAACTCCCAACGGTGACAATGTTACATTTTTCAATGTCGCCTAATATCTTGTTGAATCACACTTTTTTTATAGTTAAAGTAAATATTTTTCTGTTAGTTTAAATGTAAAATAGTCAATTTAGCAATAATTCGTAGTTAAAAATAATCTAACAATATAAGCAATTTCATTACAACATCAACATTTCCAATTTGGCATGGCTACTTAAAGTTGGCATTGTTGATCTGACGTTCAGAAATTTTAATTCGATATGGCTACATTTTCAACTTAAAGTGGGCATTGTTGATCTGACAAATTTCAAATGCAAACGTGTATACAATTTGTAGCCGAAATTGAACGGCGTGCGTAAAAAGCAAACTCGACTCCCAATTTTTGTTTTGCGTGACAGTAGAATTTAGATTGTTTAAAAAAAATGAAGCACTTCCTTTCGATATCGTGTGTGTTATATATTCTACAAAATAACAAATTTTCCTCGGATTTTCTATCTTGTTCCGGCAATGAGTGAGGTGGAGAATCATGCGGCGGATGCCAAGGGAAAACTGAAAGGCATATTAATACAGATTGGTGGCATATTATTGGGTGTATTTAAAGTGTCGGCGATTGCTGTGAATGAGCATGCGTTGGTGGAGCTTTTTAAATGAATTCTAGAAGACCTAACAAAAGGGTCGGCTTTACATTAAAGAACCACGATCCGAGAAAAATGACTTTTTCAGGGGGCTCTCACAGATATCAAAACCGAAATCAAAATTTTCCGGAGGCTTATAGTTCACGAGATATTTGTTGGCAATTTGTTGGTAGTTGGATGGGTCTATATTACCGGCTGAGGGTTATTTTTTAAAGCGCAGCCAAAGGCCGCCAACGGGAAAATTACAACACACAAATGACTTTATCAAGCAATATCTCCTCATATATAAGCGTCCGGCAGGTAAGACTTTTGTTTTTCTCGAACCGTGGTTCCTTAATGTAAAGCCGACCCTTTTGGTAAGCAGATTGAAATCTGAGCCGAACTATTATGTATTACTATCGGTTTGTTCGTGTTGAGTGAAATTTTTGTAAATATGTTGACTGTGTAATCTATTAAAATAACAAAAATGTACTTGTACAAACACTCTGCGTTTTTAAATTGAAAATAGATTTATATTTCATGAACGCACCCAGTCCCTGTTGTTCATCGCACGGGCTAGCGTAAATACCGAACAATACAATAAACGTCGCCGAAGCGTCGACCAACGGCCATCGCGATGAACGCACCTAGTCCCTGTTGTTCATCGCACGGGCTAGCGTAAATACCGAACAATACAATAAACGCCGCCGAAGCGTCCGACCAACGGCCATCGCGATGAACGCACCTAGTCCCTGTTGTTCATCGCGCCACACAGTGGGGGCACCTCCATACAAACGCGGCCAAAAATAGTAATAATTAAGCTAGAATCTTGAAACTCGGAACTTAAGCTTTTTTGGTTGAAGTTAGTAAACTGTGAAAATTTGAACAAAATCCACCCACAAATACGCCCACCTCCCATATAACGGTATTTTTGAAATTTCAGCATTTTCCTAACTATTATAGCTAAAATGCTCCATTTTGATTAGTGTATACATTTTTGAAATATAAATCAAATGCGGTAATCATTTTGGAAAAAGGGTAAAGCACTTCACCGTTTTTAAATTAAAACAAGTAAGGAAGCCTAAGTTCGAGTGCAATCGAACATTAGATACTCAGCTGTATGCTTTCATTGTTTGTTTGCGTTTGTTCGATATAGGGTGTATTTTATATGAAACGAGTGCTGCATAAACAGGGCGCAGCCACGCCCATTTTCAAAATTTATATCAATCATCCAAATAAGCATACAAATATTATTGTTAGTGCAAAATTTCATCCCTCTATGACTTTTAGTTACAAAGACTTCACGTTACAAATTCCAAAAGGGTGTTCCAGAAATATCTTTGTTAAAAAGTAGGCGTGGTCATAAACCGATTTCAATACATTTTTGCGTGTCTATTAACACATGTTATAAAAGTGTATAAACCAAGTTTCGTCATAATATCTCAATTATTTGTCGAGTTAAAGGCTAAGAAATCTCATATATCCCTTTGTCTAAAAAGAGGCGGTGCCACGCCCATTTTCCAAACTTTTTTATTTTTTGTTTCCGGTCTATTGTAAAACTCATGTCACAAAATTTCAATGAATTATCTTTATATTTCACATAGATATCGCTTAAAATGGTTTTATTAGGTCACTTTATAATACACATATATAAAAGTGGGCGCGGTCGTCAACCGATTTTGGTAATTTTTCGTCCACACATTTGGCTAAGTAAATATATCACGCGTACCAGATTTCATCGATATATCTTTAACGGTTTCTGAGTTATGGCTTATTAAACTTTCAATATTCGCTCCTTAATAAGTGGGCGTGGCACCGCCCATTTTCCAAAATTTTTGTAGTTTTTGTTTTATGTCCATAGTTGGACTCCTGCCACAAAATCTCAGTGATTGATCTTTATATTTGACAGAGATATCGCTTAAAATGTTTTTATTAGGCCCCCTTATATTTCCTATATATAAAAGTGGGCGTGGCCGTCAACCGATTTTGATAATTTTTCGCCAAAACATTTGACTAAGTAATTATATTACGCGTACCGAATTTCATCGATATATCTTCAACGGTTTCTGAGTTATGACTCATAAAACTTTCAATGTCTGCCCCTTAATAAGTGGGCGTGGCACCGCCCATATTCCAAAATTTTTGTGTTTTTTGTTTTATGTCCATAGTTGGACTCATGCGACAAAATTTCAATGATAGATCTTTATATTTGACAGAGATATCGCTTAAAATGGTTTTATTAGGTCACTTTATAATACACATATATAAAAGTGGGCGTGGCCGTAAACCGATTTTGATAATTTTTCGTCAAAACATTTGTCTATGTAAGCAAATTACGCGTACCAAATTTCATCGATATATCTTCAACGGTTTCTGAGTTATGACATATAAAACTTTCAATGTTTGACCCTTAATAAGTGGGCGTGGCACCGCCCATTTTCCAAAACTTCATCAAATTTCTTCATAAGGGCCCGAGCTCAATACGTGGGTAAAATTTTAAAACTCTAGCTATATTAGTGGCTGAGATACCAAATTTCCGATTTTTTCTATATAGGAAAAGTGGGCGTGGTCATGGTCCGATTTCGCCCATTTTCAATACCAACCGTCCCAGTCTCGATACCAACTTGCGTTCCAAATTTCATCAAAATATCTCAATTTTTGCGCGAGTTAGAGTGTTTACAGACGGACGGACGGACGGACGGACGGACAGACGGACGGACGGACGGACGGACGGACGGACGGACGGACGGACGGACATGGCTCAATCGATTTCTCTTTTCACCCTGATCATTTTGATATATATAAGTCTATATCTATCTCGATTATTTCATTCTGTTACAATCCACCGTTATGTGATTAAAACTATAATACTCTGTGTACTAGTACAGCTGAGTATAAATATATGCACTTTTAAGTATGTTATAAGCATTTATCATAAAACTTTCATACAAAAAAATCGCATTTCAAAAAAATTTTATACCGGAAATGAAATTACACTTTTCTAAAGGATTTCAGTGTGATAAACCTGAGTCTGGAGTCAGATTTTCCAAATTGTTTCTAGTTTCTGAGATATTCATGCCCAAATAGGAAAAAAACACGTTTTTTGGCTCTATTCCCTGCTTAATATCTTTTATATAATTACTTTCCACTCAAGTTCGATTTAACCAGTTGAAAGCACAATCATTACCCTTGAAAACAGCGTTTAGTTTCTTCGAATATCTTAATTAGAATTGGAAATATCGATATTTAAGTTTCACCATTTTGACAAATATTCCCCATACAAAAAAATTTAAACTTTTTGAAGCATACTTCTGGGCATTTTGTATGGGAAAAATGTACCAAAACTCAAAAAACACCTTCCATAAAAATGTTCATAAAACAAAATGGAGCAAACGAATTTTTACAATTTTTTCGCCAGTTTTTAAAAGACATTCAGGAGCATCAAATATTAAAAAATTGAGGAGGTAATATTTTTTGTTTTTTTTTTAATTTCATTTTAAAATTTTACAATTTTAACAATTTTTTTTTATATTCTAAAATAAAAAAGCTGCCAAAGATAACAATTAACGCTGATAAAAAAAATTACCTCATAATTTTAAAGTATGGACCATTTGCTGAAAGACGATAGAGAAATATTCGATTAGTCGCCTAAATATACACGTTTTTCATAATGTCAAATGTAACATAATTAATGCATTTACAAAAACACAGTTTTAGGCAGATGGGAAAAAAATTATAAAAGCAAATGGAGCAAGTGGATTTTTAAAGTGAAAATGCAGTTTGATTAAGAATATATTATTTCAAAGCATAAAAAAAAATTGAGGAGGTAATATTTTTTGTTTTTTTTATTTTTTTATTCAAAGTCGAGGAAAATTTTTTTATCATCGACATTTTTTGTGAATATTTGAAAATTCATATAAATTCAACAGTGAGCGCTATTTACAACTAAGTTATTTTTTCTGAAAGAGAAAATCATTATCTATGTAACGATGTATCATTCGTGTATGTAGGTTAACAGTTAAATGAGAAAGAGCGTTTTGTATGAGGTGTGTTCATTGAGAAATAAAAGGACCTATTTTTTGCTCAACTTTGGGCACCCTGTACGGCTAAACGAAAAGATACTCAAAAATTTTTATATAAGCTTTTTTATTACAATTTGATGTATCTGTCGACCTCTGTTTAAAAAAATGGTTTTACTCATACTTTAATTTTGAATTTATTTTTGGCCGCAATCACCCATTGTGCGCCAGCTCGCGCGAAGACAAACACCTCTACGATCACCATGCTATGGCTGTACATATAAATGTAAATTAAAACTTAAACTGTTTATCCACCTTTGAGAAAAAAAATAAAATAATAATAATAATAATAATAATAATAATAATAATAATAATAATAATAATAATAATAATAATAATAATAATAATAATAATAATAATAAATAAATAAATAAATAATAATAATAGTGACCTAGACCAAGATAAAACTCCATTACACAACTAGGTTAATATTACACTCCTAGGTTAAGATACATGCCATATGTGTATATGTAAAAAGACTCTTTGCCAACTTTATTATTTGTAGCATTGGCAACAAATAATTTATTGTATTAGTTTGTAAGATTTGCGAAATTATTGTTATTTTCTAAGCAAGAAAGATTCATCACAACAATTTCAAATTGACATTTTAATGTTGTTTCAAATAATATTCACTTTGAAATAACTACGATAGCTACGTTACATCAACGTATCATTGTTAACCCAACAATAAAAGCGCTTTTACGTAACATCACAACAATTTCAAATTGACATTTTAATGTTTTTTCAAATAATATTCACTTTGAAATAACTACGATACCTACTTTGTAGAGTTGGGAAACTATCGATGGCACTATCGATAGTATCGATAGTTTTTTTTTTTAGACTATCGAAGACCATCGATGGTTTTTTCAAAACTATCGAAACTATCGATGGTAATGTATACTATCGATAGTTTTACAACTTTTAAATCTCCATCTCCATCCACATTACTATTTTAAGTTGTGAATTGAGAATATCAGCTACTGGTAAGTTTTGAGTCCTTGGTTAAAACTACATAGTCAAAATGTCGTGTTTCCAATATTTTGGGCATAGGTTGGTACTTGTCAAAAAAATAACCAAAATAAAAAAATTTGAATTTCACATATTTATTGCAAAAAACCAAAATTTATTGAAAAAACTCAAAATCAGAAAAAAAAAAAAACAACCAAGTTTGTTTGGAAACAACCAACAGTGGCATCCGTGGTCTTGTGAGTACATACATACGTGTAATATGTGTAAAATGTGAATTTGTTGGCGGTTAAAAATTTTTTTTCAGGAATCATTTAAATACGATAGTACTATCGATAGTACTATCGATAGTTTATTTTTTTAAGACTATCGAAAACTATCAATAGTTTTTTTTAAACTATCAAAAACTATCGATGGTACTACTATCGATAGTTTCCCAACTCTACTACTTTGCATCGACCAATAAAACGTTGAATTAAAATTTTAGTTGTTCTTTCATAATGGAATGTGTTTAAATTGTCAATGTCCTGATGCATTATCCACTCACATGATATGTTAAATTGGCAATCGTCACAGTCATATTAAATATAAATGCGGTTGTTTTCATTGTAATATTTGTAAAATGGGAAACTAACAATTATTATAGTCGATGCAACAATTTTCAAGGTAGGCTGACTATCATGACTGTTTTTTGTTGAGTTAACGTCGTTTTTGTTGGATATACGTTGTTTTTCCCCTCAGTGTAAAGCTTTTTTATACTGAAATTAACTTAAATCGTTAGAAGAGGGTTAATTAAAGTAGAAGAGGGTTAATTAAAGTAACACAAAAATATTAATAATTTAGCTAGAAGCTTGAAACTTTTAACTTAAGCTTTCTCGATTGAAAGCTGTGAAGATTTAAACAAAATCGGCCCACAAATAGACCCCCTCCCTTGAAACTTTTAACTTAAGCTTTCTCGATTGAAAGCTGTGAAGATTTAAACAAAATCGGCCCACAAATAGACCCCCTCCCTAGGGTTACCAGATACCTTTTCCGAAAAAATCAGTACATTGTCTTCCAAAAAAAAAAACCAATATATGCGGAGAAAATCGTCTTTATTATTGGCATTTTGTTTTCGTTTCCGTATCTTAACTGTCAATTATGTTCCTATGACATTTAAATTTCGCGTTGCTTCCTCCTTCCTAATTGCTTCATGGTTCTGCCGTGGTTATGCTTACGAGCAAAACACCGATGAAATTCGGACACATTTTCATCATCCGTGAGAGGTGGCTACGCTTAAATCGGTGATTAGAGCGCACATACACAAAATAACCAGGGACCCTAATCATTATGAGTTTTATAATAAAAATCAAGATTTAATCATTATATGTTGAGTTTTTTTACAATTCATCAAAAATAATCATTATTTTTTGAGTTTTATTTTTTTCGATCAGAAATAACACTTATTCCTTGAGTGATATTTTATCTTTCAGAAATAATCATTATTACCTGAGTTTTATTTTTTTCGATCAGAAATAAAACTTATTCCTTGAGTGATATTTTATTTTTCAGAAATAATCATTATTCCTTGAGTTTTATTTTTTTCGATCAGGAATAAAACTTATTCCTTGAGTGATATTTTACTGTTCAGAAATAATCATTATTCCTTGAGTTTTATTTTTTTCGATCAGAAATAAAACTTATTCCTTGAGTGATATTTTATCTCTCAGAAATAATAATTATTCTTTGAGTTTTATTTTTTCGCTTGGGTCGAAAAACTCAAAACATCTCTGGGGTGCCCTGACACCAGACCTGGGCATCCTCAATTACATTTTTTTTTCACATCACATCAATTACATTTTTCTTGGGTTTGAGAAAATTTTGTTGTGTACATATGGTTTTTTATTTTTGTTTTTGTTTTTGCAACCCAAAAATAGCCGAAATTTCATAAAAAAGTGGTTAAAGGTTTCGAAAATGCTGCAATTAATGGTTGTAGTATAAAAATACTTTCAAGAAATTTAAAGGTCGGCTAAAATGGTGTCCACCACCAGAAAGAGCATCTTCAAAACATTTGGTTGAGTTTTGTGAAATTTCGGTTCTTTATGGGCTGCAATGAATGGTTTTAGTATAAAAATACTTTCAAGAAATTTAAAGGTCGACTAAAATGGTGTCCACCACCAGAAAGAGCATCTTCAAAACATTTGGTTGAGTTTTGTGAAATTTCGGTTCTTTTTGGGCTGCAATGAATGGTTTTAGTATAAAAATACTTTCAAGAAATTTAAAGGTCGGCTAAAATGGTGTCCACCACCAGAAAGAGCATCTTCAAAACATTTGGTTGAGTTTTGTGAAATTTCGGTTCTTTTTGGGCTGCAATGAATGGTTTTAGTATAAAAATACTTTCAAGAAATTTAAAGGTCGACTAAAATGGTTTCCACCACCAGAAAGAGCATCTTCAAAACATTTGGTTGAGTTTTGTGAAATTTCGGTTCTTTTTGGGCTTCAATGAATGGTTTTAGTATAAAAATACTTTCAAGAAATTTAAAGGTCGGCTAAAATGGTGTCCACCACCAGAAAGAGCATCTTCAAAACATTAAGTTGAGTTTTGTGAAATTTCGGTTCTTTTTGGGCTGCAATGAATGGTTGTAGTATAAAAATACTTTCAAGAAATTTAAAGGTCGGCTAAAATGGTGTCCACCACCAGAAAGAGCATCTTCAAAACATTTGGTTGAGTTTTGTGAAATTTCGGTTCTTTTTGGGCTGCAATGAATGGTTTTAGTATAAAAATACTTTCAAGAAATTTAAAGGTCGGCTAAAATGGTGTCCACCACCAGAAAGAGCATCTTCAAAACATTTGGTTGAGTTTTGTGAAATTTCGGTTCTTTTTGGGCGTCAATGAATGGTTGTAGTATAAAAATACTTTCAAGAAATTTAAAGGTCGGCTAAAATGGTGTCCACCACCAGAAAGAGCATCTTCAAAACATTTGGTTGAGTTTTGTGAAATTTCGGTTCTTTTTGGGCTGCAATGAATGGTTTTAGTATAAAAATACTTTCAAGAAATTTAAAGGTCGACTAAAATGGTTTCCACCACCAGAAAGATGGGTGGCAGTGTCCATCAGAAGGAGCATCTTCAAAACATTTGGTAGAGTTTTGTGAAATTTCGGTTCTTTTTGGGCTGCAATTCAGGTGAGTACATATGTATGTAGTTTTGTATTAAAGCCAACGGAAAAGCAAATATGCAATATATATTTTTATGTGTATGTTTAAATGTGTTGAAAATATTAAGTAAATATGTTCACGAAGTTATATCAATAAAAATTTATTGGTAATTATGTGTTAGGGCACTCCAGAAATGTTTTGAGTTTTTCGACCCAAGCGAAAAAATAAAACTCAAAGAATAATTATTATTTTTTGAAAAATAAAATATCACTCAAGGAATAAGTTTTATTTCTGATCGAAAAAAATAAAACTCAAAGAATAATGATTATTTCTGAAAAATAAAATATCACTCAAGGAATAAGTGTTATTTCTGATCGAAAAAAATAAAACTCAAGGAATAATGATTATTTCTGAAAAATAAAATATCACTCAAGGAATAAGTGTTATTTCTGATCGAAAAAAATAAAACTCAAGGAATAATGATTATTTTTGAGTTTTATGGATATCGCTTAAAATTTTTCGATCATAGTGGATTCGGATAGTGCTCTTTCAGACAAGCACATATACATACTCGATACTCTTCTAGGATGTTTGCAAGTATTTGATTTTTTCCATTGAAAATATAAGGCATAATGATTATTATGGGTCCCTGAACATAACACATTACTACCCCGAAACCTCGGCGTGCTGGGTGCTTGTTTATCTACTGCGATATCCTTCTTTAGATAATTCTTGGCGCAGAGTGATAGAAATTAATTTTTTTAGTGTCGGCTAAAAATCAGTACAACTCAGTACAAAATCCAAAAAATCAGTATTTCTTAAGGTTTTGAAAACCATCAGTACGGAGCACGAAAAATCAGTATTGTACTGATCAAATCAGTACGTCTGGCAACCCTACCCCTCCCATATAACGGTATCCTTGAAATTTCAATATTTTGCTAACTACACAGTGCTACAAAATCAGAAAAAAATATATGCAGGGGCTCTTACATAGTTTTTTGGTTTCGTCATGGCCCATAAAACACTATCTCATTTGCGGTTTTCCCCATCAATTCGTTTTTAAATTTTTTGAGTACAAATATAATACAACTCTGAAGTTATTGAAATTTCAACTTCGAGATTCTATAACTTTCTTGTTTCTTGATCGAATTTTTTTTTTTGAAACAAGCAAAAGAGTTTGCAAATCGACCTAAAAATTACTAAGTTTTGGTCTTTTATGCCAAAAAAAAAGTAAATTTTTCTAAAAATTTTCATTTTCGGCACGTTTTTATTGGAGTTACAAATAATGGGTTACAAATGATGGGTTTTAAACCTTTATACCAAAGCACATAAAATCAGCTTTCCAAAAAGTAAAAGTAAATTAAAATTGATTCAAAATTACGGTAGTAGTGCTTCATAGACATATACGCCGCCGATTGACGCCGCCGCCGCCGCGCCGATTACCTTCATAATCGGCCGCCGCCGCCATAATCCGTGAAATCGGCGTATCGGCGCGGCGGCGTGCGCTGGCGCGCCAGACCCATATGGAGCGAGATGTGTACATATTTTCCTAGTTTTGCTAACTGCAAAAGTTCTTCAATATTAAAATAAGTGAATATTTTAAAAATATAAATACACACGCGCCATCTGCTGGAAGATAGCGGTGGTTAAAACCTAATCTCATTAGTAAATATGTTGCATATATTTAGGCAGCAGCTAGATATTACATACATACATACATACATACATACATACATACATACATACATACATACAAGTGAAGCTAATAAAAGCGTGTTAAAAAAGGAACCAATCGACGTGTTTTGACCTCAGGAACACGAACCTGAATGCGGAAATGTTTTATTTTTTGCCCGTTAAAAGTTATTAACAAAAACTTTGGCTGTTCCCTACTTTACTAGCCTCAGTCCTAAAGAATTTAATGGCGTTTTCTTTTCTACGAAAAAATGTTGCCCTCCTATATCCCAATTATCGAATTACGTATCCAGACTTTCTATAAAATGGCTGAATTTGTAGATGAGGGTGCCCTCTTACTTAGTTAGAGGTCAATATTTGGTGAAAGGACCAGACAAACTTACAAAATGGCTAAGAAAATCAAACAGGGCAACATTATTTCGAGAAAATAAAACGCCATAAGCTACTGCAAAATTTTCAATTGTAACTTTCTGAACTTAAACGGGAAAATGTGTAGACGAATACCATTATAAGTGGATTAGTGAAACATTATATTTATTTTTATTAGATATTACCCCCTGAACGTTCTCTGTGAATTTCGTTGAAAATTTTCCAGTAGCTTAAATTCTTTGGGACTGAGGCTAGTAAAGTAAGGAACAGCCATGGCTTATATAATTTTTTCTCAGATACGGAACTTTTCTGGGATCTCTTCCATTTAGTCCTACTTCTCGAGGTCTGTTGCTAATTGTTCTACTCAAAATTGAATAATTTAAACCCGCCTTGATATCATTAGATGGCGATTTATGCATGGAAATTATCGCAAACATGCCTCCAGAATCGAAAACTCATGGTGTGAACGTAAGAAAGTTGCTGTTTTGAAGTAACCCTCACAGTTGTCGAACCTCAGCCCTATAGCGAATATTAAAGAAGACGATGGGGGATCAAAAATGGAAAAATAAGCAAGAGTTATGGAAAAAAAATTAAAGAATCTTGGTACTTAATACCAGTTGCAAATTGTGCTGATTTGGTCAACCTTATGCCACGAAGAAGTAAGGAAGTTATAAAAAATAAATCTAGCTGCAGCAATAATATTGTAGTTTATTTGAAAAAACAATCGAATTTAAAGTTTGTCCCTATTATTATTTCCAACTTAAATTATACATTTCATTATTTTTATTCATAAAAATTAAATTTTTATACAAAAACTACCCCAGAGTTATTGAAGCATGTCCTCCGTGCAAGCATCAATATATGGTAATTATTATTTGGTCTTAAAATGAAATAAATGGAGAATTGCAAAATTTTGTCCCTATTATTTTTTCCAACACTGTATATACATTAGATAGGGTTGGTTCCCATACGAAAAAAAAAGTTGTAAAAGTCCGCTACTAAATTTGAAGCTTATGTTGAGAGGGTTAAGGGACACAAAAAAAAGGTTATTTTGATCCCGCGAAATCGTTTTTTTATTGTAACTTTGTTATTTTTCATCCGATTTTTAAAATTGATACGTCATTATTTTCGTATTTTGCAACTCTACACTTCCTTCTAATGCTCTTTTGAGCTCTGAAGTCGTTTTCACATAGTTGGGTCAGCTAACTTATTTGTATGTCCATGAATTATCCTCTTTGTTTTGCCAAATGAAAGTGCTTCAAAATTCATGGCAATGTTGCCTTTAAAGGGTTTTACTAAATTAATAAACAAAGAAGTTACGTCACTACGAATATTTAACGTAGCTATTATTTAATTTATTTTTTTAAGCAATTCAATATATGTAAAGTTGTAAAAGTCCGACCCTAAATTTGAAACTTATATTGAGAGTATTAAGGGACAAAAAAGAATTTTTTCTGATCCCGCGAAATTCCGCCGAAATGGTTTTTTTCTTGTAACTTTGTTATTTAACATCCGATTTTTAAAATTGATACATCATTGTTTTCGTATTTCGAAACTCTATACTTTCTTCTAATGTCCTTTTGCACTCTAAAGTCAAATAACAAAGTTACAATAAAAAAAACTATTTCGGCGGTATTTCGCGGGATCAGAAAAAAAAAATAAAAATTTTTTCTTTAATCCTCTCAATACAAGCTTCAAATTTAGGGTCGGACTTTTACAACTTTACATATACTGAATTGCTTAAAAAGATTAGTTAAATAATATCTTTATTTTATATTTTAGTTTATGTAACAATTGTTTTTTTGCTGTTAATAAAAAAGTTTCAACAATTTATGGTGGAAATTAGTTTATTTATTCCATTCAGCCAGCGCTATTAAGGTAACTAAATAAAATTAAGATTTGAATAAGGATTGTGATTTGTAGATTTGGGGTAGGCGCCGCCGCCGAAATTTTTTTGGAATGGCAGCGCCGCCGCCGGTATCACTGTCGGCGTATATGTTTAGTGCTTCATAAAGTGAGTAGGCCTTTTTTTGCTTTTTAAAAATGTTTTCGTTTGGTTTGTTTTTTATATTCGGCGCTGCTTGAATCTCTTAAAAGTAATCGGAGAGCATACTTATTGTGTTTTTTTTCCAACATAACGCTGTTCAACTTTTAGTAATTCCTGGTGGAATCTTTGTCCTTGCTCATCGCTCATCTGGCCCAAATTTGATGGAAACATGTCCAATTGCGCGTGCAGATGAAGCAGCTTAATTGACATGTTGCAACCCAAGTTATGGTAGGCATACAACATGTCACTTACTACTGCTCCATAATTTTGTGTCTTTGTGGTCCCCAGAAAATATTCACAAACAGAAGAAAACGCTTTCCATGCTTGTTTCTCAAAATCGGTCATATGATTCTTTAATATCGGTAGCGTAGGCCAGTGGAACTGATGGATATATGCCAGTGTTGTAGAGCTGCAAAACCATCGATAGTCGGACCACTCGATAGTTTCGATAGTCGAAAAAAAAACTATCGATACTATCGATAGTTTTTTATGAATATTTCACTACAATAAAAAGAGGGATGGTTTTGTTTACAGTTTTCTTTCCAAAAAGTCTTTAATTTTTTACGCAAAACAATAATTAAATAAAAGATCAAATAAGAATTAGATACACCACTTACACTGAGTGAAAAAATCAACCAAAAGTTGGTTAATAGTACTAATTTCACACTTGAAATGGAATTAATGTGAATTTTGTTTAATATTACCATTGCCATTGTTGATATATTAGACAGTGTTTTTGGTTATATTAACCATGATATTTGTTGATATAACAAAATGTTCGTTGAAATCTTCAACCAATTTCTTGTTACTATTAAACAATTTGTTGGTTATATTTTTATGCCAGTAGCAGCACTGCTATGTATGATCTATAAGAGAGTGTTAATATGTTAACTGAATAACAAAGAAAATTCCAAATACTGACTCTCTCGCTCTCTGCAATTCGGGTCAAGCCATTCAACTTCGTCAAACACAAACGGTGTTGAAGGCGATGGCAACAACAGAGCCGAAGCCATAAAGCTTCTTAAATATTTTTACTTTTTTTTTTTTAGATATGAATTAACCAATACACGTTGGGGAAACCAACTTTCTGTTTGATATTGATTGTTACCAAAATATTGGTTAATGGTACAATGAAAATGTACATATTACATTTTTTCCTTTTGACATGAATAAATCAACCAAGAAGTTGGTTGAAAAAACCATTGTACTTTTTTCTCTGTGTATGTATATAGCATTTTCTGGTTAAATTAAACCTTAAAAAGAGGCATGGTTTTGTTTACATTTTCCTTTTCAAAGTCTTTAATTTTTTTTTAACGCATAACATTAATTAATTAACAAAATAACAACAAATAGGAATTAAATACTTCACTTATATATATAGCATTTTTTGGTTAAATTAAACCTTTTTCAATTTAAAATTTGCACTTGATTTGAAACAGGTTTCATTTGACTTGAAAACGCTATAGTAATAAAACTAAAAGTAGTACATTTGTTTTTTAGCATCTTTGGCGCTGACTACACAATTTCCAGATGGATTTTAGAAAGCGTTAACTGGATTTTAGAAATTTCAATTGGATTTTAGAAAGAGGAAATTGGATTTTGGAAATGTCAATTGGATTTTAGAAAGGGGAAATTTGATTTTAGAAATGTCAATTGGATTTTAGAAAGGGGAAATCCAATTGACATTTCTAGAATCCAATTTTCCCTTTCTAAAATTCAATTGACATTTCTAAAATCCAATTTCCCCTTTCTAAACTCCAATTGACATTTCAAAAATCCAATTTCGCCTTTCTAAAATCCAATTGACATTTCTAAAATCCAATTTTCCCTTTCAAAAATCCAGTTGACGCTTTCTAAAATCCATCTGGAAATGGTGTAGTACATAAGGCACATTGTTTATACATTTCATTAATGTAAAATACCGATAATCAAAAGGCACACTGTTTAAAAATTTCATTAATGTAGAATACACTATGCTTTAAATAAATCAAAAAACAAAAAAATACGAAGAATTTCAGTTATGGGGGAGGATAGGTATGGGCCTGCTGAGCACAGAACAATTTTTTTTTTTTTTAATTTGTTGTATGGTTACGTTTTATTCAAAAATTATGTTCGCTGGAGTTACGCTTCTAACAATATACAACTTGTAGTAATTGAACCACATCTCGCTAAATTACATCTGGTCAATGTCAAATTTTTAAATTTTTTGCGATTTTTGAAAAGGTTTTGATTTTAAAATTAAGTTTTTTATAAAAACTTGTAAAAATCAAAAAGTTTTATTTTTTAAAAATTCGCCCGTTTAATTGTTAACGTAATATCAAGAATATCTGATAAAAACATTATTTTTAGCGATTTCTTTCATGTGAAACAAAAAGGATATTTTATGGACGAAAAACTCGGTTAGATGACTCATCCGTGTATAGACAAAAGATAAAATTTGTTTGTGACTTGACCCTCTCATAGGGTTAGCGTTATTCAGAGGTTGAGTAAAAAGATTTCAAATTGCGAGTAGCTGTACTGTAGACACAAAAGCTGCTGTCAGATACAAAATATTCCGCAGCTAATATATTGGAAACCTTGCACCATGTTCCATGCACCATGCACCTTCAATGAATTTAGCTGTGCGAGCAAATTGTTTCTTATTTTAAAGGCAGTACTATTGAATATGAGAAGTTTAAGGCCGCGCAAGAAGTCTATAGTGTTTTGCAAAAAAAAAAGTTGTAAAACGACGCCCTATACACGGATGAGTCATATAACCGAGTTTTTAGTCCATAAAATATCCTTTTTGTTTCACATGAAAGAAATCGCTAAAAATAATGTTTTTATCAGATATCTTTGATATTACGTTAACAATTAAGCGGGCTAATTTTTAAAAAATAATTTTTTCTGATTTTTACAAGTTTTTATAAAAAACTTAATTTGAAAATGAAAACTTTCAAAAATCGGAAAAAATTAAAAATTTTGATTTTTACAAGTTTTTATAAAAAACTTAATTTGAAAATGAAAACTTTCAAAAATCGGAAAAAATTAAAAATTTTGACATTGACCAGATGTCATTCAGCGAGGTGTGGTTCAATTACTACAAGTTGTATATCGTTAGAAGCGTGGATTTTAGTCGCCTCTTACGACAGACATTCCTTACCACGGGTATTTTCTAAGCCCCCTAACCCGCTGGGGTATTAATTTGACCAATTTGATATCGAAATCCAACTCCTCCCTAACATTCAATATTTTTCTCTTGGGACAAAACTACAAGAATGAATAGGGATAACCATCGATAGTGGAAAAAAACTATCGATAGTGACACGAAAAAAAAACTATCGATACTATCGATAGTGCCATCGATAGTTTTGCAGCTCTACAGTGTTGTGTAAAAGCACAGCTTTCAAACCTTAAAAATTAAATGAAACTGGAACATGCAATTACATAATAAACATTTCAAGTGTATTTTTTGTTGAACCGTCGATGAATAGACGCCAATCCCTTGGGATATGGTTATAGCTAAATTTCTCAAACAATTCTTTTACATCATTGCAATAAACCAAGTTCGAATATTTAGTGCTTTGACTAAATAGTGTACCAAATGGAACAGTTTCTTCATTTCTACGAAATGTAGTATGCACATCCTCTTGCAAATGCTTCCATTGATCCATTCTTGAACCTAAATGTTCTGTCTGTCTTTTGGACAGTTCTAAATCGCGTACAAGGTCTTGAAACTCTGCTCGAGAAACTATATGTGGTTCGTTCATTCCATTTAAAGGTGGAATGTATACTGAAGCTTACTTACTTACTTAATTGGAACGTAACCGTCTAGACGATTCTGGCCGAGTCCAATAAAGCGTTCCAGCTATTTCCGTTTCGTGCAGCATGGGAATACCTAGGGAGTCAGCATCACTGTCCACCTGATCTTTCCGACGCAGTGGAGGCCTCCCTTTTCTGCTGCGTTCAGCGGGTTTCGATAAAAATACTTTCTTGGACGGAGCACCTTCGTCCATTCTCACGATATGACCTGCCCAGCGCAGCCGCTGGATCTTTATTCGCTGAACAATATCGATGTCTGCGTACAGCTCGTCGTTAAATTTCCGTCGATACTCGCCCTCGCTAACGCGCAAAGGTCCATAAATCCTCTCAAGAACCTTCCTCTCGAATACTCCAAGCGCCATCTCATCTGATTTTGACATTCTCCATGCTTCTGCGCCGTACATGAGGACTGGAACGATGAGCGTCCTGTAGAGTATGATTTTTGTTCGTCGAGAGAGGACTTTACTTTTCAATTGCCTACTTAGTCCAAAGTAGCATTTATTGGCAAGAGTGTTTCTTCGTTGGATTTCAGTGCTGACATTATTTTTGGTGTTAATGCTGGTTCCCAAATAGACGAAGTCCTTAACTGTCTCGAATTTGTAGCTGTCAACAGTGACGTGGCTGCCAAGGCGTGCTGTTTCTTTGTGTGTTGACAGGAGGTACTTCGTCTTGTCCTCGTTGACCGCCAAACCCATTTTTTTAGCCTCTTTATCCAGCTTGGAGAAGGCAGAACATACGGCTGCTGCAGATTCAAAAAAGGCTATAGACGATTCGAAGCCACTTAAACTTGAAATTTCCTCGAATTTTCAGAATTTTTGTATAAGCTGATTTAAACATATTTCATCGGAAAGTTTCGTATATTTTTAGGAGAAATTAGCAAATGAATTTTATGCATCTGGAGCATTTTGTCCATTCTTTAATGGAATTGGGGCACCTCCAAATAAAGGACTAGGCCAATAATATTTTGCAGTCTTACTTCTGTACTAGAAAGGCAACTTTCTGCTGGTAGAGCAGTAATGATTTCAAAAAAGCCCCAATTTACTCCGCCCTAATGTACATATATAGGGGATTCACAACCTCTCATATAACGTCATATCGTCATAAGTCATAATATTTTGCTGTTGCATTCTAGGCTGTATGTGTACTAAATAAATACAACTCTGCACGATATGTTTTCGGGCCGTGCTATTTGATCAGTTGCTTTTGTTTACTTCTTCACAGGGCTTCGGAAAAGCTTTTTTAACTATTTTCGTACAATTTTTAATATGACATATGATTTTATGACATTTTGTGAATCCCCTAATTGTTTTCTTAATTACAGGTTCTATGCCAGCAGAAAAACAGGGACGAAAACGCAAATGGAGAAAACGGAAACGGAGAAAATGTAAATGTAGGAAGTCCTGCTCTTTCTAAAAAAATGAAAACGCGAAGAGTTTTCGGTGGATTTAAAGCCGCTTTTCGAAAAGTTATCAAAAACTCAAGAACATATTGAGTCAACACGAGGCCAACATAGTGAATTCGAGGAGTACGTGGTAAACATTATGCAGCAGTGCGGCCACGAAAGTGTTTCTGTAACTGAACTCTATCAATGTTTTCGACTGAGTGACGTCATAATGACGTCAATCAATAGATTCTCACTCTTTTTTAGGTGGTGAAAAAGTGTAGAACGTATTAATGTGACGTCATTTTGATCGACAATTTTCCCTATTTTGTTACCGAAACTCAGTATTGTAGTATGTCGAACAAAGGCACGCATCCAAATAATTTTGTCCGAGGCTGTGGCTCAGAGGCGGATTATCCCTAAGGCAAACTAGGAACTTGCCTAGGGGCGCGTAGTTACAAGGGGCGCGCGAGCTCAGAATTTTTAAACAAATAAAGAAATTAAAATTAAAAAATTAAAGCTGATCTATAATAGATCGATAATAGATAAATCGATTATATTGCACAAGCATCGATATATTGTGCAATATTGCGCGTTTGTTGCGTCGTCAGGCTTGCCAGTACTGGCGATTTGTCGCCAAATTGGCGATTTTTTACAAACTTTGGCGACCAATTTATGAAAATTGGCGATGGCGACTTTTTTGGCGATTATCAAAATATTAGATTATATTAATAAAAAAGCAATTACTTTTTCAAGCCTTTTTCTCAAATTTTGAAAGTTTCTTCATACAAATTTTTGTCAAATTACAAAAAATTTGAGAAATAGCAATTGCTTTTTGTTTATTAATACGACCCATTATCTCCACTTTGCCAATAAATCTTACGATATGTAGAGATCTATTGAGAAAATAAATATATACTACATACTCTGGCAACCATTTTCTGCACACTTGAGTGCAAACCAAAATTTTGGTCTGCACACTCGCCTATCTAAAGCTCACAGCAGATGAATCTGCTGAAGATATAACTACTTCATTATCGGGTCGGGAAACATTCCGAGTAACAGTATATCTAGTAATTATAGACCGAATTGTCGTTGAACTTGAAAAGATACGAAAAGCGTACAATAATTTTTGCAATAAATTTTCATTTTTATTCAATTTGACGAATTTAAACACCGAAGAATTCAAAATAGAGCAAGTTCGTTGGTAACAATGTATTCCAATGATTTAGAATAAAAATAGGTAAAAAAAACTTTTTAAGTTAAACGGTTTTATGTTATACATACATTGCAATGTTTAAGATAAATGTACTAAAAACCAAAAAATAATAAAATAGATACAGTCGTGGGAATTATAAACATTTGCATAGACTAGACTAAAATAAAACCGGGGGGCACGTCAATTGTCTACAAATTATCGACTTAATGTGCGATAGAAGAATCGTTTAATTCGTCGTTAGGCAGTTGGCCCGCAGACGGTGAGGAAATTACTTACTATTTTCTTGCTCATGGAAATTCCAATAGTTATACACTCCATGTTAATAAAAGAGATGTTTCAACTAGTTTATCGTTGGACATTCACACGAGGAATCGTTTCACTGCTCGTAGTTTGTCTTTAATCGACAAAACATATGATAAAAGTACTACTCGCTCACCACTATGAAACCCTAAAACTCGCTTATAATCGAGCTTGCTAGCTTTTTTCCACATTCTAGCCCTACTTATCACACGTCCATCGTTGTCGGTTGAACAACTGCCTAATTATAGTGTAACATTACAAAACAAACATTTTAATCAACGATTGTAGACAATTGACGTGCCCCACGGTTTTATTTTAGTCTAGTCTATGCAAATGTTTATAATTCCCACGACTGTATCTATTTTATTATTTTTTGGTTTTTAGTACATTTATCTTAAACATTGCAATGTATGTATAACATAAAACCGTTTAACTTAAAAAGTTTTTTTTACCTATTTTTATTTTCTAGTTTTTAGTTTTTATTTCGCATTCTGTTTAATTCATTTAGTGCTTCATTAGGGCAAGGTTTCTTCCCCTTTAGTTTATTGCAGTCCAACGCCTCTATACGTAGTCCCTGCAAAGTTCTTACTCCACTAAGAGCCACGTAGGCTTGACCTTCTTCAAACAGTTTCGCACCTAAGTATACGACCGCGTGATCCACAGTGCTGCCCTGCATTTTATGTATTGTAGAAGCCCATCATAGTATTAAAGGCAACATTCTTCTTTCAGCCGTCCCGTAATTGTACTTAGCTGGAAACTGTATGGCTTTCGGGTGTATAAGATGTTTAACTTAAAAAGTTTTTTTACCTATTTTTATTTAAATAGAGCGACTCACGCGCCACCTAGCGGCTCCAATTTTTTTTTAAACATTTGTAAATTATTTAAGTAATGCTCATGCTAAATATCAGCCAAATCGGTCCATAATTAGGATTTTCAGTTTTAATTACCCCGATCTCAGCTCCACCTAGCGGAATTTTTTTTTAAGAAAATATTTTTTTTTTCAAGGTAGTAATACATGTTCCGAATTTCAGCCAAATCGGACCATAAATGCGATTTTTGTAAATATAGCGACCCACGCGCCACCTATCGGAAGTTTTTTTTTAGGAAAATATTTCCTTTCAAGGTAGTAATACATGTTCCGAATTTCAGCCAAATCGGACCATAAATGCGATTTTTGTAAATATAGTGACCCACGCGCCACCTAGCGGAATTTTTTTTTTAAGAAAATGTTTCTTTTCAAGGTAGTAATACATGTTCCGAATTTCAGCCAAATCGGACCATAAATGCGATTTTTGTAAATATAGCGACCCACGCGCCACCTAGCGGAATTTTTTTTTAAGAAAATATTTATTTTCAAGGTAGTAATACATGTTCCGAATTTCAGCCAAATCGGACCATAAATGCGATTTTTGTAAATATAGCGACCCACGCGCCACCTATCGGAATTTTTATTTCATAATATTGCATTGTCATCGGGGTTATACATGCGTACAAAATTTCAGATTAATCGGTTGACAGGAAGAGGGTGAAATTTGAATTACTAAATTTGACCCAAGAATAAATAATAAATAAAACAAACGGGGTGAGCTAAATAAAACCGTTTAAAAATGCTTTGTTGACGAATGTATCCATCTACGTTCTTATTTAACAACGACAGCTCGAGACGGAGAACTGCCCCGAACAACGAACGCGGTATTACAGGTTCTGAGAAATAAAGAGCTTGACACAATTTACCCCAACATTGACATAGCCTTAAGAATGTGCGTATCGACGGCAGTCAGTAATTGCAGTGGGGAGCGGAGTTTTTCCTGCCTAAAAAGAGTGAAAAACGCGAAACAAAAATGTAGACGCAGAGATTTTTAATTTTTTTAATTTTGTTTGCTCTGTTACTACTTACTTATATTTTTTCAATAAATAATTTAAAACTTATTTTGTTAATTTATTAAATACTAGCTGTTGCCCGCGACTTCGTATGCGTATAATTTCTCTTCTATTTTTCAACTCTGTTGGTAAATAATAAGTACCAACAAAAAAGACTGGATGTCAACTCTAAGATGATGCCTGCTTTCAACCAGCTCTTCGCGTCCGTGTTTGAACAGCTCGGCAGGTAGTTCGTCTTTTCCAGGAGCTTTATTGCTTTGGACCCGGGGTACAGCTGTCCTCACTTCATCATAGTCGGGTGGTGGATTCCACCAGGTGGAATGTTTTTTCCATCGTCAGGGATTGTGGTATCGGGTTCGACGACTCCCTCGCAATTTATCAATGAGGAGAATTTATCGCTCCATAACATAAGTACACTCTGTACGTCGGTTACCAGGTAGCCATTATTTTATTTCTTATAACAAAATAGCCATATTAAGCATTTTGAGATTAAGAAGGTTCACATTTTATGAGATATCTCCGAAGCCAGTTTAGGTATTGAAATTAATCAAATGGTTTATGGCAGCATTCATAAACACCTTTCGTTTGATACCCATTAACACATTTTGGTGCACATATTGGCCGATAACTCCGAAACCGGTCGAGATATCGAAACAAATAATACCTTAAATTTTAAGTTGAGCGTCTAGCAATCCAATAAAAATCGTTCAATTCCATTCAGCACTTTTTGAGTGATACGGCCACAAACATACGGACAGACAGACAGACAGACAAAAATTCTAAAAATGGTTGATTTGGATTCTACTGGCTTAATAATGCTTCCCCCAATCATTTTTTTCTCGATATCTGCAATGTACAGACATCGACCTGTTACAATTTTATTATATGTAGAGATTAACAAATTATCTAAGCTTTTACATCATCTATATCTACATCTACACTAATATTATAAAGAGGAAAGATTTTGAATGTTAGGGTGTAAAACAACTAGGTAGTTAAAATTTATAGTATTATGATGGCCATTTATGGTCGGTACAGGGGCGCCGAGAAAGTGGCTGCCTAGGGCGCTCTGGACCTTTAATCCGCCACTGCTGTGGCTGAATGTGCGCATATTGACTTAGAAGCGCAATAATTGTAAACATATTAATTATCGTCGTTTAAACTGCATAACCACCTAAGTGATATTATATAACCTGTCTATGCGGCACTTGTGCCAAAAATAAAATTTGCCAATATTTCAATTTGTTGCCACTTTTAAATGAAGTTGATGCTTTGGTCAATAAAATGATCTACATAACTATTTAAATTAAAGTTTATACGCATAAATAAGTTTGAAATGAAGCTGTTTTATGCTCCCTGTAAAATTAACTTTCATTTACTTCAAGAATTGCATAACGTAGTATAGTCGGTTATGAAGTTAAAACGGCGATATGTAAATTCATTAATACGAGCCATTACCGCCAAAATAATGTATCCCACACCATAATGGATTTTTGTTTTGTTACCGTCATGATGCAAATATTTATTTAAAATTATTAAAATTTAATGTATTACACAAAAAAATATTTACATTATAAATTTTAAAATAATGGCTTTATTCAAACTGATTTAATTAAAAAAAAACCTTCCCCTGTAAAATTTCGAGTTTGTGGGATACATTTTTTCGGCGGTTATGGCGCGCATATTCTAACATTAATATGCATGCCTAAGTATAAGGCGAGACTGAATTGTACTTTTAATTTAATTTAAATAAATCTATATATACATATATTTAAAAATGGATCACTATTTCTCTGTCATCGCATCACGCTTGAACGGATGGAAAAAAAACTTCAAAAAAGTTAAAAGGGCGTGGCAGCTCCCATACAAATGAATTCAATACTGTATATATCTGGATCTATTTGTAAATGCTTGGAATTTCGTGAGAATATACATATGTATACTCTGAAAAAAATACCCGTAGTTAAACCAACAACTTTCGGCTGTTGAATCTCCGTCTTTGATTCAACAGCAAAAGTATTTGTTTTTACAGCAAAGTTTTTGATCCAACAATTTATTTAAAAACGGGCGTTGTTGATTCAAAAACTTGCTTGCCTTTAAACAATTTTTTGTGAGAAAATATTTTTTTGTGAGAAAACCAGCAAAAAAAACTAATGATGGAGAGAAGATGAAGAGAAAAATCCAAAAAAAAAAGTTTATTTTTAGCAACAATTTTCTCTCCGTTGTTGATTTAAAGGCAAAAGTATTTGACCCAACAGTTTCCGTTGTAAACAAAACTAATGAGAACAAATTTTTTTAAATTTTGTTTTTACAATGATTCAAATAATTCATGGATTCCTTTTTAGGAAATGGAAGTATAAATAGGTTACTACAATTCAATATAATGTTGAATGTTCCACTATGTGATGATTGGATAGAATTTCAGGTTGATGTCATGGTTCGAATCCGGAGGAGAATATAAAATAAAGAAGAAAAATCAGAATAAGAAATAAAGATAGCAACCAGTGAATGATAAGAAGGAGAGAAGAATAGGAGAACAAGCGGAGGCTACATATTTGCAGTTGGGACCCGGGCGGAGAGAAGATGAAGATTAAAATGCAAACAAAAATTTATTTATAGGTGAAAATTTTTTCCAACAATCTCCGTTATTGACTTAAATCAACAACGCTCGCACCTTTGAAACAACAACAGATCGTTGTTGGGCACATTTCAACTGCGGAAAGTAGTTGATTTAACAGCGAAAGTCTTTAGATTTACAACGTTTTTTTTTCAGAGTACTAATTTGATGTCACGAAGAGAAATGGGCGTTATTGGAAAATAGGGCGTGGCACCTCAATATATCCCAAATTTTTCAAGTAGCTCTAAAATTATTTGTTATACAGAGCTAACGCTTGGTTTAGAATTTACTAAGTAAATGTCATTCTCATTCTTGGAATATTTGTAAGTATTACTGGTATCTAATGGGTGGTCTTAATCAAGGCCTTAATTTATTTTCATTGTTAGGTCTATGTCGGCTCCCTAGATATACATATGTCAAAACGCAAACTCGGATGGGCCCGGAAATAGAGGTAGGCAACGTCTGGTCAGCTAGTGTACGTTGTACATACTTTCAAGTATTCAGGCGAAAAAATCTCAAAGAGCGCATCGCAAACTTCAGGTATTATCACCGTATACGACTGCCAAGATATTCGTAATAGTTGTGATAGTGTATTATATGTATGTAGCTATCACCGTTTGCGAGATATTTGAACGTCAATGCAACTCTTTCTTCTACACTAATGGCCAAGGGCATGTTTGTATTCTGCTTCCCGACAAATGGCCGCAGCTTTTCGCACAAATATTCGAGATGGTCCTGCGAAATATGTGCCAAATTCCGAAAGAATTTGTTGCCCTCTAAATGTAGATCTCTGCAAAGTGTTACAAAATGCTTTTTCTCCCTACCACGATCCGAAAAACCGCGTACCCAAATTTTTCTGACGCAAAATGGGTGATTGCGGCCAAAAACAAATTCAAAATTAAAGTATTAGTAAACCATTTTTAAATAGAGATCGGCAGATATATAAAATTGTAATAAAAAAGCTTATATAAAAATTTTTGAGCCTCTTTTCGTTTAGCCGTACAGGGTGCCCAAAGTTGAGCAAAAAATAGGTTATTTAATTTCTCAATGAACACCCCTCTACAAAATGCTCTAACCCATTGAATTGTTAACATACGAACTAGAGTAATACATCATTACATAGATAATGATTTTCTCTTCCAGAAATTATTTTTAATTATAATACACACACTAAAACTGTACATGGTCGCCTCTAACTTTTCCATTTCACCATGAATTTTCTTCGTTCATAGCTTATCATTTTGCCAATAGAATGGTGCTTAAGGTAAAGGAGTAAAATTAAGTGAAAACACTTTTGTCTTAAAGATTTTTCCTGACGAAATAAATTTCTAAAAGATTGAAAAAATTTAAATTGACTCATCAACATTTCAGAAACTATAAGACCTAGAGAAAAATGTTATAGGAGCCATGTTTAAGAAATTTAATTTTATTTCGTTTAGTGTCACTGCAACGGACGTTAAAGAGATATAAAGGATTAAGTGCAGCCATTGGCCAAATAACGGTAAATTGCCGTTATCTCAAAAACCTTCCCATAGAATTAGAAATGAACTCGAGTTTCTGAATCAGCGACTAATTTTACATTGTTTTGTTGACTACCGAAACAAAATTTTTTCAATATTTTTGTTTTTGATAATTAGGGTTGCCAGACATACTGATTTGATCAGTACAATACTGATTTTTCGTGCTCCGTACTGATGGTTTTAAAAACCTTAAGAAATACTGATTTTTTTGGATTTTGTACTGATTTGTATTGATTTTTAGCCGACACTAAAAAATTAATTTTTATCACCCTGCACTGTTTTTAATTTACAACTGTTTTCATTTGACGTTTGTAATGCCGTGGTTATGCTTACGACGATACTCGAAGAGCAACGTGTAATTATTGTTGTGCACTCCGACGAGTGAGAGAATTTTCGGACTCTCACATCAATCAAATTTGCTTGGTGAAACAAACACCAAGCACGCGGAGGTTTCGGGGTAATAATGTGTTATGATGTGTATGTGCGATCTAATCATCGATTTAACAACTTCCCACCGATGACGAAAATGTGTCCGAATTTCATCGGTGTTTTGCTGGTAAGCATAACCACGGCATAACCATGAAACAATTAGGAAGGAGGAAGCAACGCGAACGTTAAATGTCATAGAAAAATTGTTTTTTTTTTTTTGGAAGGCAATGTACTGATTTTTTCGGGAAAGGTATCTGGCAAGCCTATTGATAACACTGGATCACAAAATGAAATTTTTTGTCTGTACTTTGGACGTGACTATCCTATCTATATGTAAAATCGGTCGCTGATTCCGAAAATCGGGTTCATTTTTAATTCTATGGGAAGGTTTTTGAGATATAGGCAATTTACCGTTATTTGGCCAATGGGTCCACTTAATCCTGTATATCTCTTCAACACAGTGAGTTATCTTCTTGGGGTGACATCAAACGAAAGAAAATTAAATTTCCCTTTCATGGCTCCTATAACATTTTTCTCTAACTCATATAGTTTCTGAAATATTGACGATTCAATTTGAATTTTTTCGATTTTTTACGATTTTTTGAAGAAAAAATTGACTTTGTCAGGCAATATCTTTAAAACCAATGTTTTCACCTTCGGTTTTACTCCTTTACCTGAAGCTCTATTCTATTGGGGAAAATATAAGCTATCAACGATGAAAATCCATGGTAAAATGGAAAAGTTATAGGCGATCAAGTAAATTCAGCTAAGTCGCGCAATGCCTCTGCACGGGTATATTTTATGCATGTTATACCCGTAAATGGGCTTGTATCTACTGCGCTGCCAATGTGCTGCTACTGCAGCTGTTTAGGTATTGGTACAATATGCATAGAATGTACCGTATAGCGGCATTGCGCGATTTGGCTGTATTTATATGATCGCCTATAACTTTTCCATTTTACCACGGATTTTCTTCGTTCATAGCTTATATTTTTGGTAATAGAATGGAGCTGCACATAAAGGAGTAAAACCGAAGGTGAAAACATTGGTTTTAAAGATATTGCCTGACAAAGTCAATTTTTTCTTCAAAAAATCGTAAAAAATCGAAAAAATTCAAATTGAATCGTCAATATTTCAGAAACTATATGAGTTAGAGAAAAATGTTATAGGAGCCATGAAAAGGAAATTTAATTTTCTTTCGTTTGGTTTCACCTCAAGGAAGATATCTCACTGCGGTAAAGAGATAAACAGGATTAAGTGGAGCCATTGGCCAAATAACGGTAAATTGCCGATATCTCAAAAACCTTCCCATAGAATTAAAAATGAACCCGATTTTCGGAATCAGCGACCGATTTTACATATAGAAAGGATGGTCGCGTTCAGAGTATTTTTTGGCTGTAGAGCAGTGTAATCAACGAAACGAAATTTTTTGATAATTTTTTTTTCGATAATTGTCAAAACAGTATTTTTTGTTGAATGGTTTTTAAAAGTTGAATTGAAAACAAAATATGTTTTCGGTTATTGATAAAAATTAACGCTAAAATGCAAACCTGAATTTTCGTAATTAACGAAGCAAAGTTTGGATCAGTTACCTTGTTTATACGGCGACATAACGCGGTTTCGCTGAATACACACGCATGTATAAATCGATTTTGAATACGGTTTGAAATGCATCACTGAATTCGCTCAGACTCATTTCCAAATCGGTATAAACGACTAAATTTATCGAAGCGAATTAAAGATCAGCTGATTGCTTTATTAAACGCGTGTGCATTTAATTGAAATCAATTAACTTAAATAATATTTTAAGATGGACGAAAATAAAAGTTTTCTTTCATACAAATACTTTTGTATTCCGATTCTGTGAGATCAGGATTAAGATTTAATTTTTTAGTTAGAGCAAGAAGTGAGAAGTGGCCGCTGTAGTGTAGTGGGTAGAGTGCTCACCTGCTGTGCCAGAGGTCTCGGGTTCAAACCCCAGTCCGAGCAAACACCACAAAATTTTTCTAATCAATAAAAATCCAATTATTGGGTTTTTTAAGAGCAGCGGTCACCTCTCGGCAGTGGGCGGCATAACCTCCGAGTGTATTTCTGCCATGAAAAAGCTTCTCACAAAAAATGCATTCGCCGTTCGGAGCCGGCATAAAACCAACCACCCATTTAATAGGAAAAACAAGAAGGAGCACGCCTCAAATTTCAATTTTCAATTTCAATTTATTAAGTCTATGATTACAAAAAATCTTACAGACTAGATACAATTTTAGATACAAATTTTATTTTCTTTTTGTTTTTTTTTTTATATTAAGTAAACACATAAATGTACAAAAATATTCATATACATTTTTGCAAACAATAAAATACAAAATTAGACTCGCTCAGTAGGGAGTGATATACCCAGTAAGGGGCGAGTGTGCCTTAAAGGACACTAATGGCCAGAAAGGAACCAGTCAAAAATTAAATTTGACACTATTTTAATACATTTTGGGCCAGAAGGGACCCAGTCAAAAATTAATATTAACGCTGTTTTAATAATTTTTGTTAATTTGTACGTATATAATAAATAAGTTCTGTTCAACAAAATTCAAAGACCCGAGTCACTGATAGTATGATGATATCTTAGAGATAAATTGATATCGAGGCATGGCGAAATCAAGATCTAATTGTTGATAAATTCTATTTATCTCACTAGCGATTCTCGATATAGGTGCATAATTAAAATAATTTGACTTCACTACATCAACATGAAGAGGGTAGGAAAAACGTAACATCCTAGAAGGTACATTTATATAGATCTTCTCAAGAAGTGGCGGACAGTCAATTGAGCCATTAATGACCAAGGGCGTATGCAGGCAGGGGCAGGGGGGGGCAAGTGCCCACCCCTGGCTACTGCTTAATATTATAATAGCATCAGAGAATAGTACAGAAATTTACATGTCAAAATAAAACAGTGAGCTTTGTTTCGATTCGTATCTACAGTTCACTAAATATTTTAGCATTAGCATTAATAAGCAGAACCTAGGGCCCGGTTTCACCAGCGTGACTAAAGCTAAAACTAAGCTTTGACTTAAGTTAGCCCAGATTTGGGGCTAATTTACTTTCGGGTTTCACCAAATGAGCGACTTGAATAATTTTGCACACTGGAATGTTTTATAAATACACTCAAATAAATTTTGGTATACATTTTAAACTTTTTTGGTCGACCGAAAAATTATTAAAATTTAAACTTTGAAAAGTTGAAAAGATTTTTAAACTTTTAAGGTTTAGATTTTACTCCAAATTAAAATTCATTTTAAGACTTTCAAAAGTTTAAAATTTAAACATTTTTTTGGTTTAAATTAAAAAAAATGTCTGCACCCAAATCCTCTTCATGCTTTTCCCTATTGTATCTTCTTTTCTATCCTTTTTGTCTCCTTTTCCTCCATATTGTTCTTCCCCCAACATCCCCTTAATCCTTTTCCATATTGTGCCTTTTTCCTATCCTCTTCTTCTCCTTTTCTTCCTTCTTCATTTTATCGGTTTCCATAATTATTTTGTGTTTGTTTGTTTCTCCATTCAACCAACGCCACACAGCCATTCATTCAAATTGTCTAATAACTATAAATGAGCTTTTTATATTGTTCATTTCTCGAAAAAGCAAGTTGGAATTTCAAATCAAAAATTAAAATTTTTTGTTGAAACCAAATTTTACGACCAATGAAAGTTTAAAATTTAAACCTTAAAAGTTTAAATGAGAAAAAGTGTAAAATCTAAACCAAAAAAGTATGAAATTTATTCCAAAAAAAATTGAAATATTTGAACTTTTGTAAGTTTGAATTTTAAATCAAAAAGGAATAAGAAACTTTTAAATTTTCGAAGGTTCAAAATTTAACCCAAAAAAAGTTTTAAATTTCTTTCAAACCAAATCAAAGTTTAAAAAATATTCCAATATTTATAACAGTGTAGTTGTATTTAGTAGTTTTTTTCCTACCTTTTGACAGTTGTTGTTGTCATTTTTATATTAGCAATATTGCTGTAGTCGCATACACAAATTAGCAGCCACTTAAAAAATTTTAAATTTGCCAAAATACAAAATAAAAGTAATCAATACTAGAAACAAGTAACCAAAGTAAATTTAAATATAGCCATATGTCCTATTAACGTTAGGGCTACTTATTTGAAAGCAGAACAATATATAGGGTTAACAAAAACTAAAATTATCAATTGTTTTACATCTTTAAGCCTTAAACAGATCCAACGTCGAGCGAAATATCGCCCGGTCGTAGCGTTCTATCAACATTTAAAAACACGGCCAGATATGAGAATGAACAGAACCAAAAAGCTAACGAAAATCGCCCGACGAAAATTCACCAGAATAAATTTATTTCTAATGTGGCGCTGGCTCCTGTCAAATAAATTATTTGAACTTAAAAGCATTTTAGTGCTTAGCACGAAAATTATTTAATTTAATTTTTTATTGTTGGGGGTAAATGGAAAATTTTCAACAGCTATTTCCAGCGAAGGTTGAGTATAGCTATTTCACGAAAAAACATTTTGACTCTTTTTAGTGAGTCAGTGCTTATGTGTCAACTCCCAAAAAATCGTGTCATTACTCACCCCGAGCATATAGTAAAAAATGAGAAAAATTAAAACACGTGTGGATATCATTCACAAATAGAACGAACAAGAGAGGACCAAGGATACTACCTTGGGGTACTCCTGACGTAGCCACAAAAGTGTATGATTGGGAGAGAAGCTCGGCCATAAAACTCGTCAGAGTTATAATAGCGCCATTGTATTATATTATTAAGAAGTGATACACGATTGTTTTTAGAGAAATCAAAAAAAATTTCGGGATCTAAAAACTGCAATTATTCGAAAACACCGTCAAATAGAAAACGTGATTATATGAAAAGCAGAAGCTTTATAAAAGTGCAAACACTTTTTTTTGAATACAATCTTTTCCTGCAAATTTAAATTTGACAAAATATCTTCGTATTCATAACCAACGTAAACCTTATGCACGTCAACTAAATATGGAGTTGGTTCCAAAACTTTTAGCAGTAATTGTAATTCCCACGGAATTGTAAAAAAGTTTTAAGAAATTTCTTGCAATTTTCAGCACAATTGTCTTAGCTTCTTGCCCTAGTCGGTGTATAAGTACATTCGTTAAATTCATTGAAAAAGTAAATTCAGTCTTGAACATTTCATAATTTGCAAAGGTTAATCCTTATTCAACGATTCATTAGCGTACACAATGAAATATTTTTTCATATTCTCAAAAAGAAAACTTTGCCGATTCGGTCGAAAAAAGCTCTTATACGTAGAAAACGAACGTTCTACATCCCCAGAGGTAATAGGAGCAGTGGCGCACACAGAAAAATATTTTGGGGGGGGGGGGTTTCAATATCCAACGGAAAATTAAAAAAAAAACTTAAAACTCGTCCAGACAATTTTTACTTAAATTTATGTTTGGGGAGTGGACCTACGTATGAACACATTAAACAAAGGCACCTTTTAAATCTCAATTCATTGCATTTTCTCTGTATTTAAACTAAAACTAGCAAGTAAGGAAGCCTATGTTCGAGTCAGCTGTATGCTTTCTAGCCATGGGTAATGGCGCAATTTTTTTGGCGCTGATACAATAACGCCAGCGCCAACCGTGGCGCCAACTCACGGTACTGGCGCAATAACACCTTTAGCGCAATTGTCATGGAATAATCGATAAATAACATTTTTTTGCTTGTTACTGTTCACCATCCCCGTTTTATTTCTTTTGGTGCAATTCTGCTTACATATACGAGGGCACAATTAATTTAAATTTTCATAATCATTTGGAAACATATTCCGTATATTTGTGAAAATATGCTGGAAATTAGAGTCACATAGATCACCATCAAGCATACATAATTGTGACGGTGTCATACGTATACATATACTATGGTGCTGTTATTGGCGTTGTGGTTGCGCAATTTTACACTAGCGCTATATTGGTGCTGGTGTTAGCGCACGAAATTGAGTCGGTGTTATATTGCAAAATTGAGTTGGCGCTATATTGGGTTGGCGCTATATTGAGTTGGCGCATTTCCCAAATCGGAGTTAGCGCAATAACTCCAGGGTTGGTGTTAGCGCAATTGCGCCGCGCAGCGCAGTGTTACCCATGCCTAATGCTTTCATTGTTTGTTTGCGTTTGTTCGATTAGGGTGTATTTTATATGAATCGAGTGCCGCATAAAGTGGGCGCAGCTACGCCCATTTTCAAAATTTTTATCAATCATTTAACAAAGCATATAAATATTATTGTTAGTGCAAATTTGCAACCCTTTATGACTTCTAATTATAAAGATGTTACGTTACAAACTCCCAAAGGGTTTTCCAGAAACGTCTTTGTTAAAAAGTAGGCGTGGTCATACACCGATTTCGCTAAATTTTTGAGCATGTTTTACCACAAGTTATTAAAGTGTACAAACTGATTTTCATCATAACATCTCAATTATTTGAAGAGTTATGGGTTCCGAAATCTCGTAGATTCCTTTGTCTGAAAAGAGGCGGTGCCACGCCCATTTTCCAAAATTTTTGTACTTTTTGGACTCACGACACAAAATTTTAATGACATATCTTTATATTTGACAAAGATATCGCTTAAAATGTTCTTATTTGGCCCCTTAATAGTTCTCATATATAAATTTGGGCGTGGTGGTCAACCGATTTTGGCAATTTTTCGTCCAAACATTTTCCTAAGTAAGTAAATTTCATCGATATATCTGCTACGGTTTCTGAATTATGGCTTATAAACCTTTCAATGTTTGCCCATTAATAAGTGGGTGTGGCACCGCCTATTTTCCAAAATTTCATCAAATTTCTTCATTAGAGCCTGGTCCCAATACGTGGGTAAAATTTTATAGCTCTAGCTATATTAGTGGCTGAGATACTAAATTCCCGATTTTTTCTATATACGAAAAGTGGGCGTGGTCATGGTCCGATTTCGCCCATTTTCAATACCAACCGTCCCAGTCTCGATACCAACTTGCATTCCAAACTTGATCAAAATATCTAAATTTTTCCGCGAGTTAGTGTTTACAGGCGGACGGACAGACATGGCTCAATCGATTTCTCTTTTCACCCTGATCATTTCTATATATATAAGTCTATATCTGTCTCGATTATTTCATTCTGTTACAATCCACCGTTATGTGATTAAAACTATAATACTGTGTGTACTAGTACAGCTGAGTATAACAAACCTCAGCTAATATCCACAGCATACTTTTAGGGAAATGTCTCCACACTGCTTTTTTATAAACATAATCAGTAGTTGTTGACAAATATTGGCAATGTACATCCACGAATATTCATAGATTTTACAACATGTATTTACACAAATATTTTTGCATGTACCATCTTTTATAAAATTATTTTTTTATGGTGTTGTCAAATTTGGGGGGGGGGGGTTAAACCCCAAAACCCCCCTTGTGTGCGCCAATGAATAGGAGCATGTTTGAAAATGGCTCTTTGTCGACAGGTATGCACCGTATCGAAAATACTAATAATAGCCGTGTTCACACGAAACTCTATTCGTCGTCAGATGGCTGTTATGCATGAATTTCGTTTGTATAAAACTGTCAACTAGCAAATTACAATATATGACCAAAATATGCAAAATATGCAAAAACATTTGAATGCCATTTTTAAGACAATTTAACGATTCGCAAAGATTGTTTATTTATTTTGCTCTACCTAAATCTAAGAAAAACATGTATTTGCATAGATTTCCATGCCCTAAATATTACAAATCATCTTGAACCATTTTGAACCGAACCAGTGGTTCAGAGGTACCATGTACCGGTTCTTGTACCGGTACAGATTTTTTCTAAATGGTTCGAACCACTGAACCGAACCACAACGATTTTTGGAGTGGTTTGCAGCTCTGGTTTCTTTAGATGAAAATCGTAATTGTAAAAAACTCAGTGCGCAAAATTACCTCAATCATGAACCACATGGGAACTTTATTAAAAAACTTAAAATTATCGTTTCAATAAAAAATCAATGCGATTTTTTATTCTAAATTTTAATTTTCCTAAATCGCTTTTTATGATAAAAGAAAAGCGCCGCAGGGGAATAAAAAGTCGCATAGATTTTTTATTGAATTGATATGGTCGGAAAAAAATAAAAAATGTGTCCTCCTTTGAGATTTGATAATTGATTTTAATGGATTTTGGTGCACTGATTGCGAAAATCACATTGAAAAAGTCCCATCACGTCACGTTTTTAAGTTATTTAGCAAAAAAATGTTGGACACATTAGGCTAAGTCTTCCCAGTTTTTAATTTATATTATTTATTAATCGTCTCTTATTAAACAAAAAACGTAGTGAGTGGTTGCACTAGAAATCAATGAATAAGTCTTCATAAATACTAATTTAAATATAAATTAATTGGCTTAGTGACATACCTTTATTTTCGAAAAAAAAAAAGGTCGATTTTTGAGTCATTTGCTTAAGACCTTATTTCCGGTAAACTTAATGATTTTTTAGGTGCAGTGGAAATAAAGCCCACGAGAGTTATTTCCCAAAAACAGGAAATAAAGCCCATGGCGTTATTTGCTTTTTGAAAGAGAAATAACGCCCACGAATAATGCAAGTATCGTAGTAGAGTGAACAAAAGCAATATTAAGATTGTTTTGTTGTCGTACTTTCGTAATCAGTAGGGCAACAGGAAATATGCAAATGCATATTTTTCTGTTGCAGTCCTATTTACATATGTATGATAAATATATATGTATCGGCATTTTAGCTCAAGACGAAGAGTATAAGCCTAACTTGTTAGGGCATATTTTCGCATATTTAAGTCAAAAAGGCTTATTTTTGCATATCTTGACTTATTTGCATATTTTTGGAATATTTTGCTATAAATGCATATTTTAGCATATTATTTCGTCATATTTTGCGTCTCGCTCGTAAAATAGTTTTTATTTAAATTCTTTGCTCTGCCAACTTCGTTTTGAATATGCGCAAGTTCAAGGCGAATTTAATAATTCTCGCAATGCTTCATTCAAATCAAGGCAAATTCATACATATGGTAATGGTAAGTGAACAGTTGACTTCTTCTTCTTCTCGTTTTTAACTTCCCGTGTACAGAAGAATACAGAAGAATGTCAAACAAAGACAAATTTGACTTTGAGTTTGACATTCTGATGGACAAAAATTTAAAGCGAATCGAGGCGAATATTGCCGAATTCGCCCTGCCATTACCATAATGAATTTGTCTTGATTCAAATGTGCTACAAAATTTGTGAATTTGCCCAATAGGAGAATGGGAGAAATGTAAAAATATGTATGTACTGTGAGCTTTAACGATTCAGGTGGTTAAATAGAAAAAAAGAAACCCTTAAAAATATAAAAATGTACCCTTAATAAAAATAATTTTTTGTGACAAAAAGTATTATAATTTAATAAAATGTGAATATTTTATTTCGTGTTTTGTACCTATAAAAACAAATATTTACCTTTAATAAAAATATTTTTTTTTATTACAGTGTAATTTTATTTTGATATTTGTCCGGGCCAGGGTTTGAACCTGGAACCTCTTGCATGAAAGGTGAGCACACAACCTACTACGTCGTTTATGTTTTTATTAGGTATATAAAAAATTTTAAGAGCATATTTTCAGTCCTTAAACCAAGTTTTAAGAGCATATTTTTAGCGCTTAAACCATATTTTTAAGGACATATTTTTAGAGCTAAAAACGAATCTTTTAGGGCATATTTCCTATATTCTATTTCTATACAGAAAGGGAAAGAACGCCCGCGCGCCCTATTCGGCGATATGGGCTTTATTTTTCTTTTCAATTGGCAATTAAGCCCGCAGACGTAATTTTGTTTTTTTTTAAATGTGGTGTGTTATTGAAAAAAAGCGGCGCAGGCGAAAAATTTTGAATAAAAAAATCGGGCGAAATATTGTACACATAAAAAGTATCTATGCTCGTTCACCCTCTCAATGATTTAAATCTTGATCTTTGTATGTACCTATTATCTCGCCACTTGCATCTTTAAATCCTGACGGCGTAACAAATTTATGTAACCAAACTCTGTTTTAATATGCCTGTACATACATATATTAGTGCATTTTCCAGACTTATCAGGATGGTTTGACACTTGCAGCGGATTTACCAATTTTACACAATAATCCTTTTCTATAAAAAGCGTGGCTTTTGCACACATCGGGTTAGACACTTTTTCGTAAGATGAAATATTATGCATACTAACCACCATTAAACCGCTTACGATGACACGTATGAAGTTGGTGGTAGTATAACTGGCAATCAACAGCAACAAGCTACAGAGCATGGGAAGTAAATTTTTTTAAACTATTAAAATTCGTTCTTCTCTTAAAGCTGATGTCAAATAGAACTTTGTGTTGCGCTACAACGTAGCGGCTACGTGACACTATCTGCGTGCCAGCTGGGATAAAATACATGTATCTATATGAGGTTTCTCATATAACAAAAAGTAACGCAATACCGAAGTTACGTAATACCATCGGTCTTCTTCTTGTTCATTTTTAAAAATGCGTATGTATTTGTGCGAAAATGGAGAGAATGAACGAATCAATGCTGTGCAATTTCGTAGAATTGCTGTTACTACGAAAATGGGAGCAAATTAGTTAGGATTTGCTCCGTTTTTAATGAACTTTTTTCTTCACTACGAAAGCGATTTTAATAAAAATATATCGCACCCTAAATGATAAAGTGACACAACTCAAAATTTTTTTAAATCGACTTTTCTAGCGATTGCCAACAAAAAAACTTTTCATTCGGCGTTTCTTTTGACTGAAAAATAGCCATTATACGTCGCCTTTTGTCTTGTCATTGCTTATAAAGGAAAAAAGCTTTTTGTCTCCTGAAAATTTTTGAATTTTGAGTTGTGCCACTTTATGATTTAGGGTGCCATATATGTATATTATTTTTTTTGCGCATATCGGTCCAAGTGCGCACAAAATAACCTATATTTAAATATATTAAATATTTACCTTAACCTGGGAGGTCTATACTTTAGTATGAAAAATTTCACAGTAGAAATTGATTAAAGCAGGATATCATAGGAACGCCTAAGCGGATATAAAAAAGTTATACATCGTTGAAAGCAGAATTAATCAGAGTTTATATCGAAAGATCTTAGCATATACACTGGTTAACAAATTATTCGAGAAAACCGGGTTAAATATGAAACAAAAATTGAAAAAATTGAACCAAAAATTGAGTTTTTGAGATTGTTTTACAGTTTCTCTTGCATTTGTCAAGATACATTAATAATTAATATACCGATAGAAGCGGTGGAATATCGCCTGTTTAACGACGTCAAACGTGTTTTGATAGGATACGCAGAAATATAGTTATCGGGCCAAATATGCCTTAACCTATTAAGGGCTCATATCTCAAAAACTACACGTACGATTCAAAAAAGTTGTTATCATTTTTTTTATCAGTGCATCGTATACTACCAACTGAACTATAAATGCAAACTGAAAATATAAATGCAAATGCCATTATCACGCACTTCCAATAACGCTAAACTTCCCACGGCACCAGATTTTCTTTTTATTTAAAAAATAATAATTGCGTTTCGCACGAAAAGCAGAACTCCACATGTTCAAAAAAAATTGTGTATGTTTCAAAATAGTGTTGACGTTCTTTTTAACACGCTTTTTATTAGCTTCAGCTGTATGTATGTATGTATGTATGTACGTAACTTCAGCCCATCCTAAAAGTTCCAACGTTTAACTCAATCATTATTTTTTTTGAAACATTCACTTTACTTTTATTGTGTTCTCTCCTCTATTATTTCTAAAAATAAATCAATAACTAATCAAAATAAGAATACTCCATACACACATTTGTACGAATACAGGTGTCCACAAAATAATAGGAGAGGCGAAATCAAAACCTAAATTGCTCAATTCTCAGTGAAAAAAAACGCTTTATTTGCAAGTTTTTTTTTCATAAAATTATTCACTAATCTTTTATTTATATATTCACAGCCCGCAAATTCCAAACAAGTACCTTAAAAATTATAAATCTCAGTTTTTTTGATTAATTTTTTTAACAGACGTTGTAGTTATTTACCAAGTAAAATACTATCTATGGTTTAAAAAAACCATCGATAATCGCTATGGCATCGGCCCCCTCGATAGTATCGATAGTTCAATCGATGCACTATTCCATGCTTCATTGAGGCTTTTAAATTACCTCTCTTCAAAATAGCCTCTATGAATATCATTCAATTCACTCCCGTATGCAAGCCAATAACAGAGAACGTAGATGAACAGAGAAGTTGCAACTACGAATAATCGTGGAAGCCAGAGACCCAACAAAATTCTGTTAGTGCATCTGGTGAATAAAAAATTTTAATTCAACACAGCTGGCTGTTAAAATAACAGAAGTAGAGCGAGTTTGTCTGTAGAAAGGAATGTTATATTAAATTTCTGCACATCTGCTGATATGGCTCATTATTCCTCCCATACACCAATTCCATCGATGCACTAATTTCCCAAAACCGCTGGTGTTTTAACTATTTTCTTATCGAATTTGAATTATAAGTAAATTAAAAATTAAAAAAAAAAAATCAATTAAAATTATTTTCTGGGTTATCTTTCGATATGAGCTTTTTGGCCGAAAATTTTAAGTAAAAGCTTTTGCTTTGCTTTTTTAATCCGACGCGTTTCGACACTATCGTGCCTTCATCAGGGATATCTTTATTTATTAAAATACATGGAAATATTAATACAATTAAATAATTAAATATGTGTCACAATTTACCATACCTTTTTACCAGTTACAGACTTTGAAAATTTTTTGTTTAGATAACACATATTTACATACATACATATATACAAAACATAGAGATTACATATATATACATTTATATCACAGCGCAGTCAGCTGGTGGTCAACTTGGTTTTATTACTGTTTTGTATGCGCAGCTGATTTTGTCTACATCTTCTTTGTGGTTGACTGCATAATGTATTTGTTGTTGTATCCTTAGCCCTTCCAGTGTCATTCTCTTCTTTGTTTTGCTTTCTATGTCAATTATTCGCGCGTTATGAAAATCTGCAGTGTGGTTGTTGTTGGTCAAGTGTTGGGATAGTGCTGTTGTCATCTTTTTATTCTTTGCGTCTGATTTGTGTTCGTTTATTCTTACTCCGAAAGCTCGCTTCGTAGTGCCAATGTATACCCGGTTGCAGTTTTCATTTCCATTGCACTTGATTTCATACACGACGTTGTGTTGTTGGTACTTCTCTATTTTGTCTTTTTTTTTGGAAAAGATTTTATTGATTGTATTATTAATTTCAATTTGACTTTACTGGGACTCGAACCTGCGCATCAATGCATTTTCTGTATTAAAACCCATACAACAATGCACCAGTTTGCCATAACCGGTGAGTATTTTTACAATTTCCACATCGATTTTTTTAATTATTTTAAAATTTTCGAAATTTTGAAAATGTAAAAACATTTTGTTGTCCATTTCATCTTGTTGATGGCCAACCCATCAACCTCGTTGATGAGCAACGATCAACCATCTATATACCTATGCCAATGAAATTTAATTGTCACCCTCTCTGAACAAATAGATGATGCATCAATACATATGTACATATAACAATATTAGACCTCTGCACAATACCATTTGCCTCTTCTATATTTTCGAATACTCTATGCATTGTACAATTAGTCACAGCACAATTTCAATGCAGATACGAATATAACCCATACTTTTCATTTGGCATACAAATACTATTTCTATTTGCTCTGTTGGAGCGATTAGTGTACACTATTCGCCACGATAGAATAGAACATAATAATAACCATGTTATGAAGTATTCACAAAACCTTGTTGCTTCTTTGGTTTGTTTGTTTATTTAATGTGCATATGGCATTAAGGTGGACCAAAAAATAAAAGCCCAACAAACATATGTTCCATTTTTTAATGATAAGAAATGTTTTTCTTGTTCATTAAGGACTTTGAAAAAAATTATGTATCATCATTGATATAAAAGGAGGAAGAAATTTGGAGGCATTTGCACGACCTCTAAATTTTAATATATTAAGGAAAAATTTTAGGTATAGATTTCCGTATTATATTCGCATGAAAATCGGGTTGTTCCGCGAATTTGGGGAGAACTTTATTTCCTTCATAAAACCACCTTAATATGCCAAATAAGTTTCCTAACTAATGCCGAAAAAATCAAAAGAATCGAAGTATTCGTTACCGAGTTATTTTAAAATATATAGAACAGTTGGAAATATGTAGATCGTAAAAAGCTCTGTAGTGAGTTTCTGTAACTCATATCGATCAATGTTCTCTACTGAAATAGTCGATTTGACGTCATCATGACGTTATTCTCGATGCATGCGTTTCTGTATGAAAATGAGTCGAATGGATCGATAGAACTGACAAATCAGCTGATATGTTCCATTCCAATTCAGTAGGAATGATCGACTAAAGGTGTTTCTGTAAGCAAAATAGTCGATATATTATCTATCAATATACTCGCCAACTTTTTGAACGGTGAGAAAGCTTTCACCGGTCGAAAAAATGGACAAAACAGCCGAATTCAGCCAGAATGTAAGTATATTTTAATTAAAACAAATTATTTATGTACATATGTACATACTATATATTAATGAATATACATTTAAATATATTTAATATATATTTAAAGGATTTGTAGAGTCTCTTAAGGAGCGTCTTCGTACTCCCAAAATGCACACATACACACGTTTCTGCCTGTACATGCGCATTGTCGCTTGTCAAATTAGAAATAGGTCTATATTTGCGGCAGCGACAAATGCAACCCTTCTGTCGTGAAGTCGTGCTGGCGTTAAAATGTGTGCGCCCATAAGAACGTGTGCATTTTACTTTTGACAGCTGGCTGCTTTTCGCTCGCCGGTTCGAATGTGCTTAGAGCATTACATTTATTTTGGCGTTTAAGTTCTCGATTGGCGTTTCATTTCCATCACTGTTCCGAATTTTATCGATTAATGCTTGTAGAAACACTCGCTATCGATCAATAGAGAAGTTTTGATAGAATCGACGTGACGTCATCAAAATAGACAAATCCACTCGATTTCTTACAGAAACTCACTACTGGTTCGAAATTTATTTTAGACATATGGTTTCTTGGGCAAAAAAGCTTGAAATTACCCAAATTTTTATAATTGCGATGTGTCCCTGTTAATTTTTTTTGGCCCCTACCAATCGACCCGCCCTAGTGTGTATGCATATGCACATACACACACTCACACTAGCAGTATAATTTTGCTGAACACAACGTCTGGATGTGTGTTTATGAAAATATGTACATATGTACACAGAGAACTAAAAAAGTAGAGAAACTGCAAATGTTAAGTGGCAAAATTTTAACAGAATTTGCGTGTACGCGAGAGTAGACATACCGCAGTCACTTTCCTCAGGGTTGTATTCGTGTATCGAATCAACGCTTTTACCAGTATTTTTTTTGTGAACAATCTCCTTTTGTTTTTCTTGACATTTTTATGCAATGCACCGATTCCACCGATACACCAATTTGCTAAAACCGGTGAGTATTTTTACAAATTTCTTATCGAATTTGAATTTAGGAAATTAAAAAATAACAAAACATCGATTAAAATTAATTAAAATTTTACTTGACTGGGACTCGAACTTGCGACTCCTAGCATTTTTCTATCCCTAAATAAGGTGTTGGTGTGTACAAAACAAATCACCAATTTGATTAAACGGTAAGTATTTTTATGTTTTCTAATCGAATTTTCAATTTTAATTAAATGTGCGAAATTTTAAAAATATAAAAATAATATGTTGTCCATAAAAATAATTTCTTGTCCATTTGTTGATGACCAACCATCAACCATCATAAGTTATCGAACTTATACGTATGTACATACATATGTATGTATGTAGGTAGGTACACACATAGGTAGTTTCTATTTTATATAAATTAATTTAATTTAATTTATATATGTATGTAATTATGTATATATGTATGTACATACATACATTACATATGCACATACCAAATCCAAATCGCCGTCGGCATTTCACATTACTCTATGTTTGAGTAAATATGTATGTACATATGTATATACATATGTATGATTAAGAATTTCATTCATAAACGCAATCACAAAAAATCAAGGCAAAATTGACAACATTGTCTTCACGCAAATCGACGACAATTTTAATAATTTTTCTAGTCCAACTCAACTTGAAATAAATTCATGGGCAAGGAGACAAGGTGGAAAGGGGGAAACGTTATGAGATTTTGTTATTGTACAATGTACATACACCTCAACAAGTGGTACGCTTGCTTGCCCCTCTACATTTCTTTGCTGTCCATCACTTCTTAAATCGAAGCAATTTTGTCAAATTTTAACTCCAAACAGTGTTGCCACTGAAAAAAAATTTTACCGACCAAATTACCGCCCAACTCCGCCAAAAAAGGCCCAAAAATCAGAAGTCAACTTAAAATGGAATTACATATTTATTTTTGAATACATATGTACATACTAAGTAATCTTGACTCCCACTCATTTAATTCAGAACTAACACTAGACTGTCGCCGATCTCTAAAGGAGATGGCCAAACAGCCGTGTCTGCACCTCGTGTAGGTCGCGGGACATAGGCGAGGCAGGGCACTACCGAGCAGGTTCTTCCATAAGGCATAGGTATGCCTTAGCCACAAACGAGATAATTCTTAAACAGTATGTCTATAAACTAGCAAGCGATAGATGGCAACAGAAGCCAGTATGTCGAACATCAAGGCAAATCTGGCAGAAATGGGTTCACAAGCGATCCCATCAAATAAGTACTCTAAGGAGAGATAACACCTCGAACCTTGTGGTGGTACTCACAGGACACTGCCTCATCGGGAAACACGCAGAGAGGCTAGGTGCACCCTAGCGCTGATGCTGCATAAGCTGGAAAGATGATGAGGCGAGGAGACAATCGAACACCTCATCTGCCATTGCTTTGCTCGGCTCTTAACAGCGGAAGACAACGCTTCCTTGGGACTTCCTTCCTGGATAGCCTATGCAAAGTCACTAAAGTGAACTAGTTCACTGAAGAGATCACTTACCAATTGAGTGCTCAACAAAGTGAACTAAATTTCCTAACTCTAATAGATATGCGAATAGTGTGTTTCACTAACAATAAAAGAACTTTACACGGGAAAGATAAAATGTTTAGCGTCCGAGAAATTGTCTCCACTAAAAATATTCATATTACAAATCGGACCAAAATTGATTTTAGCCGCCCAACAGCCCAAAGTAAATTTATCGGACCAGATTTGGTCCGAAAGGCCCAATTTCGGCATCACTGACTCCAAATAGCTTTGAGATCAAGCCAGTGGACATACGGGTAATTCAAAAGTGATGAACCTTGCGCACAATGGCAATGGTTCAACACCTGCTTAAGTGCGCATTCATATGAACAAGCGCGGTCACTTGCAATAATCGGGCCTGCGCACTGTCAGCGTACTGTACGCCATTCTGCACATGCATAGAAAGCCTGATTTGTATGTGTGCATTTTTTGCACAAACTTTGGGTTGTTGTCGCCTGTTCCTGTGTGTTGTTGTTCCTTCTGTTCAGCGAAACAACCCAAGCCAACGCTGACAGTGCGCAGGCCCGATTATTGCAAGTGACCGCGCTTGTTCATATGAATGCGCACTTAAGCAGGTGTTGAACCATTGCCATTGTGCGCAAGGTTCATCACTTTTGAATTACCCGTATGTCCACTGGCTTGATCTCAAAGCTATTTGGAGTTAAAATTTGACAAAATTGCTTCGATTTAAGAAGTGATGGACAGCAAAGAAATGTAGAGGGGCAAGCAAGCGTACCACTTGTTGAGGTGTATGTACATTGTACAATAACAAAATCTCATAACGTTTCCCCCTTTCCACCTTGTCTCCTTGCCCATGAATTTATTTCAAGTTGAGTTGGACTAGAAAAATTATTAAAATTGTCGTCGATTTGCGTGAAGACAATGTTGTCAATTTTGCCTTGATTTTTTGTGATTGCGTTTATGAATGAAATTCTTAATCATACATATGTATATACATATGTACATACATATTTACTCAAACATAGAGTAATGTGAAATGCCGACGGCGATTTGGATTTGGTATGTGCATATGTAATGTATGTATGTACATTAGAGTGCGTTTAAAATTTAAATTAACGATATTTTACTGTATCGCCCCCTCAATCTGTAGTAACATGGTCAAAGCTATCACACATAAATTTTGGTCCCGATTGGTGGCGGTCAAGGCGTGGCGCATTGAGGTCAAAGTTCAGAAAACTCTATGAAGGGTCAAAAAATCAAAATATTTTTTTTAATTATCTAATACCCACAATTAATACTTCTATACCCAATGATAACAAATATAAATTTTGGTTCCGATTGATGACGGTTTAGTGGTGTTTTAAGGTGGTCAATGTTCAGATTGCCATAGAAGACTTACATTTTTAGTGTCGCATATGGTAAACTGAACTTTGACCCCCTTGAAACACCAGTAAACCGTCATCAATCGGGACCAAAATTTATATTTGGTATCATTGGGTATAGAAGTATTCATTTTGGGTATTAGATAATTAAAAAAAATATTTTGATTTTTTGATCGTTCATAGAGTTTTCTGAACTTTGACCTCAATGCGCCACGCCTTAACCGCGTCCAATCAGGACCAAAATTTATGTGTGATATCTTTGACCATGTTACTATAGTTTGAGGGGGCGATACAGTCTTTTTAGGAACTTTTAAATTTTTCATACAAATTAAAAGCACCCTAATGTACATACATATATACATAATTACATACATATATAAATTAAATTAAATTAATTTATATAAAATAGAAACTACCTATGTGTGTACCTACCTACATACATATATATGTATGTACATACGTATAAGTTCGATAACTTATGATGGTTGATGGTTGGTCATCAACAAATGGACAAGAAATTATTTTTATGGACAACATATTATTTTTATATTTTTAAAATTTCGCACATTTAATTAAAATTGAAAATTCGATTAGAAAACATAAAAATACTTACCGTTTAATCAAATTGGTGATTTGTTTTGTACACACCAACACCTTATTTAGGGATAGAAAAATGCTAGGAGTCGCAAGTTCGAGTCCCAGTCAAGTAAAATTTTAATTAATTTTAATCGATGTTTTGTTATTTTTTAATTTCCTAAATTCAAATTCGATAAGAAATTTGTAAAAATACTCACCGGTTTTAGCAAATTGGTGTATCGGTGGAATCGGTGCATTGCATAAAAATGTCAAGAAAAACAAAAGGAGATTGTTCACAAAAAAAATACTGGTAAAAGCGTTGATTCGATACACGAATACAACCCTGAGGAAAGTGACTGCGGTATGTCTACTCTCGCGTACACGCAAATTCTGTTAAAATTTTGCCACTTAACATTTGCAGCTTCTCTACTTTTTAAGTTCTCTGATTCCATTCTACAGCGCGCTGCTAATTGTTTAAAGTTTAAACTTTTCTCTCAAATCTGTAATTCACCATCACTCAACTCTGGTAACGTTAACAGGATGCAATAAGCAAAAGCAGAAAAAATGCAAAGACACAACTAATTGCTGGAAGTAAAATGAAATCCCCCAAATCGCGTTGCTTTGCTTAACTATACAAGCAAACACGGCTCTGCTGAAAACTGAAGCGAATGAATCGTGTTCTCGTTTTTTACTTGGTTGTCCGAGTTTGCTAATTTACTTTCCGTTAGCAAAAGCAAAGCAAAAGCAAATGCAGCAAAAGTAGCTAAGCAATTTCAAACCCTGGTTCAAATTCTATTTATAGCACATAGCGGGTTGCCGAACTTGGTAATTACCAAAATAGGTTATTTTTTCGCTGTTGGTTTCTTGGTAACTTTCACATCTGTTTGGCAATTTTTATTTTCAAGAAGTTGTTTACTATTTTTGGTATACAAGAAAAATATGGAAGTGATTATAGGACAATGAGAATATTTTGGAGCGCTGACTGTTCATTGTGAATATGCACAGGCAAATAAAGAAGATATATGATATATATATATCGGATATATGCATCCGATTAAAAACTGAAATAGTTTTGCTTCGATACACATAGTACATATTAGTTGATATTTTTTCGTTTAGGATTCATTTTTGAGCTCTCATGACCAATGTTTTTTTTTTTATAAGAACAAATGTATGTGAAAAATTTATATTTTTGGTAGAAGTTATAAATACATATGTATATAGATCTATTTCGGAGATCACCACATCCCTTCATCAGACTTCTTTTTAATTTTATTCTTGCGTCCGCATAAAACATCCTTTAATGAAAAATTTCACTAAAAAGTTAAAAATAAATAATAGCTTAAAAAAAACTAAAAAGCACGCTTTAATCTTAAAAATCGTACTAAAAATTGAGAAATAATTTAATTAGAAACAAAATGATGAACGAAAATATAAGTATTTAAGGAAAAGCGTGGGGGTGCTCAATAATATTTGAACATGAAAATATTCGATTCGTACAACTAGTACAAAAATATACATACCTAGTTGCGAAATTAAAGAGTACGTTATATGAAATCTCAAAAAAGTCAAAATAAAAATATTAGTTAAAAACAGCGATCTTAAATATTTTTTGACATACTGAGCACCACCCGACGCTTTTCCTTAAATACTTATATTTTCGTTCATCATTTTTTTTCTAATTAAATTATTTCTCAATTTTTAGTACGATTTTTAAGATTAAAGCGTGCTTTTTAGTTTTTTTAAGCTATTATTTATTTAACATTTTTTTTAGTTTATATTGACACTATAATCATGTTAAATAAACCAAATTCTAAATGACATTTAGGAATAAAATTTTATATTTGAATCATATCGTATATTTTAAAATTGCCCAATGTTGCATCAACACTAAATTTTGTTTGAATTCACCAAAATTTCAAATGACAAAAGCTAAAATCATGTTTCAAAAATCGTGTAATTTAAAAAAAATGGTTGCTGTTCTATGTGTAAAGATCGATCGTGTTCATCTTACATGAATTAAAATTTGCTTATACGCGAACGAAGTAGTAAAGGCATTGGTATTCGTATATTCCCTTTTCTATATTTCTAGGAAAAATGTAGTAATAGAGCAGGACGAGAAAGTGCAACCCTGCTTATACGAAAATATTCAAAAGGAAAGAAAAAAATTTGAATTCAAACGGCCATTTTGCATGGCGAAACCCAACAAACATTTAGGTTAGATATCGGTTTGAGATGACTCAAGAACTAGCCCTTTTCTAAAATCTGCACTCAAAAAACAGAATCACTATTCCTCTGCTATTTACCATAGCAGCCGTGTTATTACTGCATACGCTAAATATTAAAGCCATTTCTAGTATGTATATAGCATGATCAGTATTAATTATAGCCGTAGCAGCTTTATTTTTAAGCCAACATAAATCACTGTGGCAGCAAGTATTTATGGTATATAGTGCCGTTTGTATAGCACCAGCCGCTAATATAAACATCTGAAACCCATAGCATTGCCGGTAGCTGATGCAGCAATGTAACATAGCTGTGAGAGCTATGTGTTTAGCATTTATGGCTATGTTCGCTGCTGTTTCGGCTTTTTTATGCCAATTCACTCTCGATCAGCTGTCAAAATTGCATTTTTAAGTTGAAGTGCGACATTTCAAGTGCAACACAAAAGAAAAAGAATTTATAAATCAAAATGAATGAATATGTGGAGAAAAAACTTGTTGAGTGGGAATTGGTGTCGTTAATTGATGTTTTTAAAGGTAAGTACGTAATAAAAAGTGCAAAATGCAAATGTAAAATAAAATTTATTGAAACGCAAACCGCTTTGCTAAAAGTGAAAATTGACCAGTGTTGCCGCAGCCTCAAAAAATTTGGTATCAAAAATTGTTACCTTCATGGTTTTTTTCGTATCACCGAAAACATTAAAACATACAATTTAATACACTTTAATTCCTTAAATATGATATTATAAGAGTAAATTATGGAAAATATAAGATATATAAGTAGATTAAGGAAAATGTGAACTATTAATTAAAGCCTATAATTTAATAAAATGAAAATAAAACAATATACAACTGCAGTCAATGCATTTTTATTCATCGTCACTAGCCATTATTTTATTGGTACTTACAATTTTATCTAGCAAGTGAGGCAATGCTACATAGCAGTCGTTGCAATGCCACATAGCAGTCGTTGCAATGCTAAATAGCCGTAGCTACAATTTTATCCAGCAAGTGAGGCAATGCTACATAGCAGTCGTTGCAATGCCACATAGCAGTCGTTGCAATGCTAAATAGCCGTAGCTACAATTTTATCCAGCAAGTGAGGCAATGTACATAGGAAACCTAATGATAAACCATAGCGTGATCCACTATTTCTATTATTATAAAATATAGCAGCGACAGTAATAAACAGCCACTATCCCGATTTCTAGTAAGAACATAGCATCCAGCACCAGAAAACATAGCAGCCATAGCTATAATTTTTTTAAGTGTGTAACGTTAGAGGACGACTCCAGAAGCAGTCGAGAATCACAGCGATTTCAAACAAAATGGGACATAATTCTCAAATTCTCAAAAATTATAATTTCCGAATTGAAATCCAAAGCAGTTTTCTAATGAGATTCTAATGTTGGAGAAAAGTCTCAATTCTCAAGTTTATATCCAATATGTTTTTACACTTGAGGTACAACACTTTTCCAAACTGTACTGAGAGTATAATTAGTATGAATTAAATTCAATCATATTAGCAATAAGTAAACTAAAAATGAGTGAGGAATAAAATTTAAAAAGGAATGTATAATTCAACTAATTTTTGTGTATCAAATGTTGTTACTATTTTTAAATGCATAACAAAAAAAGTGAGGAAATAAGTTAAACAGACAATCATAAATGTTACATTTTTGTTCCTTTATTTCAATCGGATGAGCGTTTGTTGTTGAAAAGCTTTATCCTGACGTTTTATTTTGGTTGGAGAATTCCAATATTTTTTTCAAGTCGAGAAACAGAAACATTTTCATATGGGTTGTTTCTACAATTGATTTCAAGTTAAAAATTATTGTGGAACGATCTTCCGTCATCCCTTGTCAGTTTTGGTTTGGAGACAAACCGGTTTCGGCTAATATGCGCCATCTTCAGTGCCAACACAAAATATATAAAATTCAGCATGGACGCAGAAAATGGAAAAATCAACTACTTAGACCTCACAATTAAAATAAACAAAGAGACTAACAAATTTACTTACGAAATATACAGAAAACCCACAGCAACGGATACAGTAATACACAATAAATCTAGCCATCCTCAACAACACAAGAACGCCGCTTTCAGACATTTATTAACACGACTTGAACGAACCCCGTTAGAAAAGGAAGCTTACAACAAGGAACTCAGCGCAATATACACAATCGCGGAGAACATAATATAATATAATACAATGGCGCTATTATAACTCTGACGAGTTTTATGGCCGAGCTTCTCTCCCAATTCGAGGTGTGCTCCTTTTTGTTTTTCCTACTAATTGGATGGACCTACAGTTTTATGCCGGCTCCGAACGGCGAATGCATTTTTTGTGAGAAGCTTTTTCATGGCAGAAATACACTCGGAGGGTATGCCGCCCACTGCCGAGAGGTGACCGCTGCTCTTAAAAAAGCCCAATAATTGGATTTTTACTAATTAGAAAAATTGTTTTGGTGTTGCCAGACGTACTGATTTGATCAGTACAATACTGATTTTTCGTGTCCCGTACTTATGGTTTTAAAAACCTTAAGAAATACTGATTTTTTGGATTTTGTACTGATTTGTACTGATTTTTAGCCGACACTAAAAAAATTAATTTTTATCACCCTGCACTGTTTTTAATTTTCCAACTGTTTTCATATGACGTTTGTAATGCCGTGGTTATGCTTACGACAATACTCGAAGAGCAACGTGTAATTATTGTTGTGCACTCCGACGAGTGAGAGAATTTTCGGACTCTCACACCGATCAAATTTGCTTGGTGAAACAAACACCCAGCACGCCCAGGTTTCGGGGTAATTATGTGTTATGATGTGTATGTGCGCTCTAATCATCGATTTAACAACCTCTGACCGGTGACGAAAATGTTTCCGAATTTCATCGGTGTGTTGCTGGTAAACATAACCACGCCATAACCATGAAACAATTAGGAAGGAGGAAGAAACGCGAACGTTAATACCATGTCTCCACATAACGTGTTTCGCTCTTTTTTTCTGCATTTTCTCTCTCAATCTGTTTCGACACGGAAACCAGTGCCGAAACCCGCCAATTTCCATACGAAATTTCTGAGAGCGAGTGAAGATTGAAACACTGTTTCATTCTGAATCATCTTGCCAACCTCGATGATATCGATGTCTTCTCTAATTTTGTATCGAAAATCTATCGAAATCTCACACAGACCAAAACAAAGACGCAAAAATAAGCAAACATACAAACATTTAAGAAGAACAAGAATGAGAAATGTCAAACTGAATCACGATTAGCCACGTGGAGACGGGTTATTGAGCGAGATGCTACATGTTTCTCTGGTGAATCAAGTTATGTGGAGACGGGCTTTAAATGTCATAGAAACATGATTGACATTTAACGATACGGCAAAAAAACAAAATGCCAGTAATAAAGACGATTTTCTCCGCATATATTGTTTTTTTTTTGTTGGAAGGCAATGTACTGATTTTTTCGGGAAAGATATCTGGCAACCCTATTTGACCTCTGGCATAGCAGGCGAGCACTCTACCCACTGCACCACAGCGGCCACGCGGAGAACAACGGATATCAAAAAAGTTTGGTGAAGAAAATACAGAAAAACATAACTTCAAGGAAATCGGAAAACAAAGAAAAGGTGGAGAAGAAATGGGCAGTCTTATCATATACGTAGGGACACGAATTTCGATACGATACGATACCAAATCAATATTTTTTGCATTTGATACCGATACTTTTTACTCGATTCTTTTACGACGATATTTTTTGGTATCGAGTACTTCAACCACGGTATCGAACAAATGAGTACATTCAGTGATAGAAAATTAAAATTGTGTCATATTTTTCCAAAAAATTGTGCAACGCAAAATAGTGCCGAAAATCGGTCGAGTGTGCAGAAGTGACAAGCTGCTTCCTAAAGGGCCAAAAAATGTACAAGCACGAGTAATCCACGTGCTGATATAATAAAAAATCGTCATTTCAGCGAAAAAATCGTCAATACCTTTTTCCTTTCTCATTTTACTAAAAACACGTTATAAACAAAAACGGGTCTGTTTTCCATTAATGCCCCTATGACACTACGTTTTTTCCTGGTATTCTACAAGGATTTTTGTGTGAAAGAGGTGGTCAATTACAGTTTTGTGTTGGTTGAAGGGAGTAAGCTATGTTGGAAAAAACCAACGAAAACCATCTAGGCGGTTAAAAACCAATGAGCCAGCTTGTATTTCGATAGTTTTTTTTACATTCGGCACTTTTTTCTGACTATTGTTTCAATTTGACAACTATAAAATAAATTATTTTTAAAATATAAAATATGTACATATATGGAAATACAAATTTTAAATTTGCCTCTTGTAAGCTTCTGCGTTGGCCGTAAGGGGAAAGAAGAAGTCCGAAAGAAAAATCATACTGCGCAATGGCTTCTCTTTATAACATGGAATGCACAGATATTCTGCCACCTGAGTTTCATCATTTTTTTGTTTCGATAATTTAAATTCAAATTTCCAAAAAAATGCAATGATGGATACATATAATCTCAATGAAAATGAATTGTTAATGTTATTTAAGATGTTTATTTTTCAAAAAATGCATTCGCCGTCGGAGCAGGCATAAAACTGTAGGTCCACCCAATTAGTAGGAAAAACAAAAAGGAGCACACCTCGAATTGGGAGAGAAGCTCGGTCATAAAACTCGGCAGAGTTATAATAGCGCCATTGTATTATATTATTATATTATATTTTATTTGGCGAAAAGCGAACAAGTTCAAGACTACGTATTACCAGCGATGGTAGAAATGATAGCTATTTCGAAGAAAACCAATTCTTCATCATCAGATTTCTTTTCGGGATCAAGCCGAGAATCGAACTTAGACCCACCGTGAGAAGGTGTTAATGCTAGCGGCGCGCTAACCAACTCACCCAAACACGGCCTGGTACGCAGTTGAACTTTTTGTCGCTTTTCTTTTGCCACCTTTACTCGCCCAACATTATTGTTGAATTTTTATGTACACATGATTTTCATGAGATAACACAAATTTGTTGAGTAATTTTAGGCGGTCTATGCTTCGGTTAGCCGGAAGTAATGTGCAGATACACAGAAGATTTTTAATTAATTTTATTTTGCGAAAAGCGAACAAGTTCAAGACTTCGTATTACCAGCGGTGGTAGAAATGATAGCTATTTCGAAGAAAACCAATTCTTCATCATCAGATTCATCATCTGCTAACCGAAGCATAGACCGCCTAAAATTACTCAACAAATTTGTGTTATCTCATGAAAATCATTTGTACATAAAAATACAACAATAATGTTGGGCGAGTAAAGGTGGCAAAAGAAAAGCGACAAAAAGTTCAACTGCGTACCAGGCCGTGTTTGGGTGAGTTGGTTAGCGCGCCGCTAGCATTAACACCTTCTCACGGTGGGTCTAAGTTCGATTCCCGGCTTGATCCCGAAAATAAATCTGATGATGAAGAATTGGTTTTCTTCGAAATAGCTATCATTTCTACCACCGCTGGTAATACGTAGTCTTGAACTTGTATTTTGCAAATATATTTTTACAACTGTGATTGCATTAAATACACCTGTTGGTTTGTAAAAAATGTTTTCAAGAACTTAATAAACTTGTATAATTTTTTTAATCAGCTTGAACTATTCTTATGAGTTACGTCAAAATCAAAACATTGGAACCAGCCATGGTATACTATGCCGTGGAATTAGCACTAATACAGCGATATGCGTATGCTTCAGGATGCAGTTTTATTGCGTTTTTGTTAACTTTCTAGAAGACGGTGCAACTTTAAACCGTTTTAATAAATATCTTTTAAATGTAGAAAAATCTTTTATTTCCGCTTTCGAATTCATAATCTAGAGGTCAAAACGCGTCGATTGGTACCTCTTTTAACTATTTTAGAGGAAATTTTAAGGTTGCACCTTCTAGAAAATTATCGCTTTCGATACTGTGACGGACTTTTCCTTTGGGTTTGCTGGGGTAGCGCAGTCCGTCCAGGGTTCCTGAAATTATAAGAATTCCTAGTTTTCCAAATTAAAGAAAACCCTGTATTTTAGTTATTTTCATAAACGTTATAAAATTCATTTATTAATATATTCTTTAAACATAAATTATTCCCTACAAAAATTCCTACGATTGTATAAAGGTAGCGGAGGTGTTCTTACCCGCCCGCTGACCTTCCGTTGACAGAGGTGGAAACCGCCTGCCAAATATAACTGCACACAAATGAAGTGTTAGGACCTCCAGGTGTGCGCCGTTTGTGGGTGTGTTAATTCCACCGACAAATATACCTGCTTCTGATTCCTGTGCTAAATGTATAACGTAAGCTACCAAATAATAATAATATAATTCTAAGTACAGATGGGGTGTTAAGACCCCCAGGTGTACTCCTTTGTCGATGTGTTAATGCCACCGACAAGTATACCTAACGCTTGCCTAACTCCTACTGATTTTCCACAGGATGCTGTCGCCCTTTTATACAAAAATCCTGACAGCGGCGGACAGTTATCGCTGCACTAAATTCGCGTAGCTTTTACATTTGTTGCTAATTCTAATATAAATATGTATTCTTAACTTAACTGATTTCTAATATTAACGTATGTACGTATGTCGCTGTGCACTTGCATTTTACCGTATTCCTCTTTGTGCGACCTTCGCTTACTGGCCGGCTGCCTATGGTTCAATGCGTGTGCAGTTGAGTGTACATACATATGCTTATATTTTACAATGTAAAATATTCATGTTTGTTTGTGTGTACATATGTATGTTAAACTTTTAAAGTTTAGTAACCTTAATTTTGGGGTGAAAGACTTTAATTTTAATTATTAGACTGTGTCTATATGTATATGCATATGTACCTTAATATGTATATATGTATGTACTATATTTAAATTGTGTATGATTATGTACATATATACTACTTATGTATATAATTCGGCTGTAGATATGTACAGGTATATATATATATGTATGATTTCAATGTAGATATACATATATATGTATATGTATGTATCCTGGTATGTACATATGTATGTATGTACAAATAATATATATGTATGTAATCCAACTTGTATATATGTATATATGTATGTGAATTCAAGTTATATATATACATATGTATGCATGCCAATTTCTATTTGTACATTAGGCTGGGTCAGATTTCATGTATGTAAAAAATTTCATTGTGTGTACATATATATACGTATGTAAATTCATGTTATATATATATATGTATGTATGTGTGCCAGTTTGACGATCGCATTAGGCTGGGTCAGACTTCATGTATGAATATATGTACTTTATTGTGGGGGACTCCAACTCCTCAGGATTGGGGTCCTCACACTCCCCCCTCACCTTCCAGACGGTGCCTCACCGTCACCATCCGCGTTCATGATATGGTGATATGGAAGTTGGATGCTGATCCAGAAATTTTCTCTCTGTTTCTTGTCATCGATCTATTTATAGTGGTCATTATTGCTGTGGCGTTATGGCTTGGCGTGTCGTAGCCTCATATTGGAGGTGTCGGTTCGTCACGTGCTGATCCCGAAAACAATATGTTGCGCTGTGGTCCCGAAAATTTCGTATGCCGCCATTATTACCATATGCGTGTTGGCAATCTGTTCTAGGGAGAAAATTGAACGTGACTGTATAGTGACTCACCTCATAACCGTATTCATTTGCATAATTGTATGCGTTTTCGATGGTGTATTAATTGAAACAACGTCTGACTTTGGTTGCTAAAAACGAATTCCATTTTATTATCAAGAATTTTGCCTTTTATACAATATTTGCTCTTATGTACTACTTATTTACTATGATACATATTTACACTAAGTACTTAAAAATAATGGGACTCTTTCCCACGGTATATTGTATCAGGGCCGCCGAGAGAAAATCCGGGCCCGGGGTCAAAATAACTACGGGCCCCCATACTAAATGAACAAATTCTCAAAATCAAAATTCAATGAATATATAGTCACGAACTTTATTTTATCTATACATTAATACAGATCAAGTAAATATGTTTACATAGAAATATATGTACATATTAGGGTGGGTCAAATGTATTGTTCAAAAGGCACATCCAGTTTCGGAATCCATGGGTCATACTGAGTAATATTGTCCATGGGACCATAGCACTATGGTTCAAAATTCAGTTTTTGAGGAATAAAATAGTTACAGTTGAGATATCGGTCTAAAACTTTTCATAGGGTATTTAAAGGTAAAAGTAATGTCTCATGACGAAAATGGGCGAGCCACGCCCATTTTTCGCTGCTGCTGCGATACATAGTGGAAACTGTAAATTTAGGTTGAATTTCAAATAGAGATAAAACTTTACTTTTCTGAAGGTTTCCTTGCCACCTTTACTCGCCCAACATTATTGTTGAATTTTTATGTACACATGATTTTCATGAGATAACACAAATTTGTTGAGTAATTTTAGGCGGTCTATGCTTCGGTTAGCCGGAAGTAATGTGCAGATACACAGAAGATTTTTAATTAATTTTATTTTGCGAAAAGCGAACAAGTTCAAGACTTCGTATTACCAGCGGTGGTAGAAATGATAGCTATTTCGAAGAAAACCAATTCTTCATCATCAGATTCATCATCTGCTAACCGAAGCATAGACCGCCTAAAATTACTCAACAAATTTGTGTTATCTCATGAAAATCATTTGTACATAAAAATACAACAATAATGTTGGGCGAGTAAAGGTGGCAAAAGAAAAGCGACAAAAAGTTCAACTGCGTACCAGGCCGTGTTTGGGTGAGTTGGTTAGCGCGCCGCTAGCATTAACACCTTCTCACGGTGGGTCTAAGTTCGATTCCCGGCTTGATCCCGAAAATAAATCTGATGATGAAGAATTGGTTTTCTTCGAAATAGCTATCATTTCTACCACCGCTGGTAATACGTAGTCTTGAACTTGTATTTTGCAAATATATTTTTACAACTGTGATTGCATTAAATACACCTGTTGGTTTGTAAAAAATGTTTTCAAGAACTTAATAAACTTGTATAATTTTTTTAATCAGCTTGAACTATTCTTATGAGTTACGTCAAAATCAAAACATTGGAACCAGCCATGGTATACTATGCCGTGGAATTAGCACTAATACAGCGATATGCGTATGCTTCAGGATGCAGTTTTATTGCGTTTTTGTTAACTTTCTAGAAGACGGTGCAACTTTAAACCGTTTTAATAAATATCTTTTAAATGTAGAAAAATCTTTTATTTCCGCTTTCGAATTCATAATCTAGAGGTCAAAACGCGTCGATTGGTACCTCTTTTAACTATTTTAGAGGAAATTTTAAGGTTGCACCTTCTAGAAAATTATCGCTTTCGATACTGTGACGGACTTTTCCTTTGGGTTTGCTGGGGTAGCGCAGTCCGTCCAGGGTTCCTGAAATTATAAGAATTCCTAGTTTTCCAAATTAAAGAAAACCCTGTATTTTAGTTATTTTCATAAACGTTATAAAATTCATTTATTAATATATTCTTTAAACATAAATTATTCCCTACAAAAATTCCTACGATTGTATAAAGGTAGCGGAGGTGTTCTTACCCGCCCGCTGACCTTCCGTTGACAGAGGTGGAAACCGCCTGCCAAATATAACTGCACACAAATGAAGTGTTAGGACCTCCAGGTGTGCGCCGTTTGTGGGTGTGTTAATTCCACCGACAAATATACCTGCTTCTGATTCCTGTGCTAAATGTATAACGTAAGCTACCAAATAATAATAATATAATTCTAAGTACAGATGGGGTGTTAAGACCCCCAGGTGTACTCCTTTGTCGATGTGTTAATGCCACCGACAAGTATACCTAACGCTTGCCTAACTCCTACTGATTTTCCACAGGATGCTGTCGCCCTTTTATACAAAAATCCTGACAGCGGCGGACAGTTATCGCTGCACTAAATTCGCGTAGCTTTTACATTTGTTGCTAATTCTAATATAAATATGTATTCTTAACTTAACTGATTTCTAATATTAACGTATGTACGTATGTCGCTGTGCACTTGCATTTTACCGTATTCCTCTTTGTGCGACCTTCGCTTACTGGCCGGCTGCCTATGGTTCAATGCGTGTGCAGTTGAGTGTACATACATATGCTTATATTTTACAATGTAAAATATTCATGTTTGTTTGTGTGTACATATGTATGTTAAACTTTTAAAGTTTAGTAACCTTAATTTTGGGGTGAAAGACTTTAATTTTAATTATTAGACTGTGTCTATATGTATATGCATATGTACCTTAATATGTATATATGTATGTACTATATTTAAATTGTGTATGATTATGTACATATATACTACTTATGTATATAATTCGGCTGTAGATATGTACAGGTATATATATATATGTATGATTTCAATGTAGATATACATATATATGTATATGTATGTATCCTGGTATGTACATATGTATGTATGTACAAATAATATATATGTATGTAATCCAACTTGTATATATGTATATATGTATGTGAATTCAAGTTATATATATACATATGTATGCATGCCAATTTCTATTTGTACATTAGGCTGGGTCAGATTTCATGTATGTAAAAAATTTCATTGTGTGTACATATATATACGTATGTAAATTCATGTTATATATATATATGTATGTATGTGTGCCAGTTTGACGATCGCATTAGGCTGGGTCAGACTTCATGTATGAATATATGTACTTTATTGTGGGGGACTCCAACTCCTCAGGATTGGGGTCCTCACACTCCCCCCTCACCTTCCAGACGGTGCCTCACCGTCACCATCCGCGTTCATGATATGGTGATATGGAAGTTGGATGCTGATCCAGAAATTTTCTCTCTGTTTCTTGTCATCGATCTATTTATAGTGGTCATTATTGCTGTGGCGTTATGGCTTGGCGTGTCGTAGCCTCATATTGGAGGTGTCGGTTCGTCACGTGCTGATCCCGAAAACAATATGTTGCGCTGTGGTCCCGAAAATTTCGTATGCCGCCATTATTACCATATGCGTGTTGGCAATCTGTTCTAGGGAGAAAATTGAACGTGACTGTATAGTGACTCACCTCATAACCGTATTCATTTGCATAATTGTATGCGTTTTCGATGGTGTATTAATTGAAACAACGTCTGACTTTGGTTGCTAAAAACGAATTCCATTTTATTATCAAGAATTTTGCCTTTTATACAATATTTGCTCTTATGTACTACTTATTTACTATGATACATATTTACACTAAGTACTTAAAAATAATGGGACTCTTTCCCACGGTATATTGTATCAGGGCCGCCGAGAGAAAATCCGGGCCCGGGGTCAAAATAACTACGGGCCCCCATACTAAATGAACAAATTCTCAAAATCAAAATTCAATGAATATATAGTCACGAACTTTATTTTATCTATACATTAATACAGATCAAGTAAATATGTTTACATAGAAATATATGTACATATTAGGGTGGGTCAAATGTATTGTTCAAAAGGCACATCCAGTTTCGGAATCCATGGGTCATACTGAGTAATATTGTCCATGGGACCATAGCACTATGGTTCAAAATTCAGTTTTTGAGGAATAAAATAGTTACAGTTGAGATATCGGTCTAAAACTTTTCATAGGGTATTTAAAGGTAAAAGTAATGTCTCATGACGAAAATGGGCGAGCCACGCCCATTTTTCGCTGCTGCTGCGATACATAGTGGAAACTGTAAATTTAGGTTGAATTTCAAATAGAGATAAAACTTTACTTTTCTGAAGGTTTCCGATACGGTGAATCTGAATCTGAAGTCAGATTTTCGATGCTACGTGTAGTTTTAGAGATATTGTTATTTTAAGTTCATTAACTTTGCGATAGGAAATTTTAAAGTTTTTTATTTTTTTAGCAAGTTAATGAAATTAAAATAACAATATCTCAGGTACTAAAGAAGATATCCGAAAAAATTTAACGTTATTTTCAAGGGAAATTATTAGGTTTTTAAACCCTATATATAAATGAGTTTTATATTTTTATTATTATCAATATAAAATTGTAAAGTATAGCCATTTTCGAAGTTTACTTCGCTCTGAAAAAAGTGAAATTGTAGCCTCGCGTGCAAACTCCCGCAGATAAAATAACATTTGCATTAAAGAGGACACTATTAACTGTAACTACATATATAATTTGTATTGATCTTATTTGATCCAACTTATTTATATTCTATTTAACACAGAAAAAACTCACAAAAATCAAAACACAACACGGCTTATTTAAACTCAAAAATATATTAACGATTATTATTTTTTCAGAAAAAGTTTGTTGTTCTTGATTTTACATACCTTTATGAATATTTTCCATTTTATAAACACACTTTATTCAAATTCTTTAGCTTTTTATCACCACTTGAGATTTTTATATAATTTGAGTAACATCTTTTTTACGAATACAAAAATCGAAACCAAGACTTTGAAAGCTTTCTGACAAACAAGTGATAGCCAGTTGACATTATTTTTTTTATTTTTTATTTACTACATTAATGTGTAGTAAAAGGTAATTATTTTTTTTTTGGGAAAATCAAAAGTCGATAATTGGGTTTAATTCCTCAATATTTCGATTTTGAACCATAGTGCATAGGTCTGAATGAATTCTGTTTAAATACATATTGCCTTATTTGTATGAAATAAATTTCTTTAAATTGGAATACAAATATTTGTTGGTAGGAATTTGGTATATCAAAAGACTGATTCTGCTGAACGCTTTAGTGAAACAGCAATCGAATTCAACTGTACGAAGCACCAAAGCAAATTTTAACTTCGCAAGCTTCGTTTGTTTTCGGCGTATCGCTGTTTACATACATACATACACGTACATATATGGGCATTTTCTGGGCGTTTCGGACGGTATGTTCGCACGATTTTTTTAACTTTTGAGGCAGAAATATCGCGAAATATTGTATCGTTTTATGATAAATGGAAAGATTTAGGCCACGGCTAATGATTAAAGTATGTTAGCGACAGAAATTTAGCTTAATGCCTCTGTTTTAGCCACTTAAAAAAAATGGACGTGTTTTTGTAGCATCCGGAACGCAGTTTAAGTGGCTAAAACAGAGGCATTAAACTAAATTTCTGTCGCTAACATACTTTAATCATTAGCTGTGGCCTAAATCTTTCCTTCTATCATAAAACGATACAATATTTCGCGATATTTCTGCCTCAAAAGTTCAAAAAATCGTGCGAACATACCGTCCGAAAGGCCCAGGAAATACCCATATCGCTGTATAAGAATTTGCATCATACCGAATTTTTCTGTTGCAACAGAAAACGAATTCAAATTTATGCTGCAAAGTCGACGCCAAAAACCAACAATTCCTTAAGTGGGGTGCAGACACGTTAAGAGATTTTTAAAATTTGTTGAAATTTAAAATGATTGCTATCTACTAAAGGTGATTAAAGGTGTTGTTTGTTTATTTTCTGTAAGCAAAAACTTGGATATTATTTTGCGATTCCCGGGCCCTCTAAAGCCCGGGCCCGGGGTAATTGACCCCCTCAGCCCCCCCCTCTCGTCGGGCCTGTGTATGCTCCTATGAGCGCTTAGGCTTAGAATAACATTGGAAGCGTGAGAATGGCAGCGTCAGCAATTTTGCGTACATTACAATTTGTGTGGGGCTGACTAAGTAGTCAGCGCCAGCGCGTGACAATACAATGTATGGAAATTTATTACGTATGTATGTTTGCGCTTGTGTAACTACATTTGACGCTCTACATCACCCTTCCAAAAAAAATGCTCGCTTCATTTGTGGATTCAATGAAGCGAGTATTTCGTTTCAATAAAAATTAAAATTGAACATTTATGTTCCTATTTTTATACTTACATATTTATTGTGATGTAAAAAGTGGGAATGTCTTATGCTATTGCTTTAAGTCTATTTTTATGTACTATGATTTTCTTTTCTGTATTAATATTATTTTTACCTATACTTTCTACCTTATAGGGAGTTAAACTATAATTACTGTTCCTATCAATATTTACTACTCTATAGGGAGTTAAACTATAATTATTCTGCTTATCAATATTTGTTACTCTATAGGGCCCTTTATATCTACTGTCTAACTTATGTCCTGCTTCGTCTCTGACTAACACTAAATCTCCTATATTTATTTCCTTAAGTTGTACGTTTTTATCGTAATTAATTTTTTGTTTTTCCTTAGCCTGCTTTATTAACCTATTAGCTCTTTCCTGGGCTATTTGTAACCTAAATTTAACTTCCTTATCATATGCCTCATAATTATATAATGGGCTAATTGTATTTTCTTGTAAAAAATTGTATGTCGTTGCCGGTTTTCCAAATATTAGTTCAAAAGGACAGTAACCATGAACTGTTGAATGTGTTGTATTGTAACAATAAGTAAAGTACTTGAGGTACTCATCCCAATCGTCTTTGTCAATGGATATGTATGAACGTACATATTCATTGAATGTTCTATGGCTGCGTTCAACAGTGCCTAACGTTTGGTGATGGTAAGGTGTAGAAGTTTTGTGTTCTATTTTTAATAATTTACACAGTTCTTCAAAAACGTTATTTTTATATTCCGTTCCCATATCGGTTAGTATGGTCTTCATGCATCCATAAATGAGAATGAAATGTTCGAAAATAGCTTTGGCTACTGTTTTTGCATGTTTGCTTTCAATTGGAATTGCTACTAGATATTTGGTTAAGTCACATATTATGGTGACTGCATACTCATTTCCATTCAATGATTTTGGAAATGGTCCAATTGTGTCAATTTGAACTATATCAAACGCTTTTGTTGGCGTTTCTGTTATTGTCATGGGTTCTTTTAAATTTTTATTAATTTTGTTTTTATTGCATTGAATGCATTTTTTAATATGATTTTTTATTTCATTTTTCATATTTTTCCAATAATATTTCTGTTTGATTTTATTGGTTGTGCGATTGATTCCTGGGTGGCCACCATTAACAGGATCATCGTGATATTTTTGTAATATCTTTTTAATTACTTCTTTATCTGTCACGTGCATAACCTCCGGAGTTAATGCAATAGTTAAATTTTTGAGAACTTTGGTACCTATATCTTTGAATGTGTCTACTCGAGTATAATTATTTTTAAACAATTTGTCTCCTAAGGACAACTGTATTTTATTAATTTTCAAATTGCCGGCTTCTTTCATAAGCCTGGCAAAGAATTGATCTAAATCAATCTTCGCCTCAACAATTTCATTATTATCGACTTTTAAATTGCCGGTTTCTTTCGAAAACCTGGCAAAGGATTGACCTGAATCAATCTTCGCCTCAACAATTAAATTATCAATATTTATTTCGCTACAAATTTTCTTTCCCTTTTTGAACTGCAGTTTCGGGGGATCGAAAACGAGCTGAGCTAGCTTTTTTACTTCACATTTATTTAGCGCTTCATATATTTTTATGTTCTCGTCGTGACAGTTTACTTTTGTATTTTTATTATTGGAATTTTTATTATTGGTATTTTTATTGGTTTCTGATCGTGTTGTGACTCTCATTATATGGCATGCTTTAACTGACATGTCTTTTAAATCATTTATATTAATGCGTGATAGTGCATCTGCAACATAATTTTCTTTTCCAGCTATGTACTCCACTTCAAAGTCATATTCTTCCAGATCTAGTCTTATTCTAGTTAGTTTTGATGATGGGTTTTTCATCGAAAAAAGGTAAGTTAAGGGTCGGTGGTCTGTTTTAATTGTGAATTTTCTACCGTAGACGTACGGTCTGAAATAAGTGATAGCCCAATGTATGGCTGCTAATTCCTTTTCAATTGTTGCTTTATTTATTTCTCCTTTTGTGAAAGATCTAGAGGCATAAGCAACTGGTAATTGTTTTCCTTCATATTCTTGACTTAGTACTGCTCCGCAGGCGTATCCACTTGCATCTGTTGTTATATAAAATTCTTTATTGAAATCTGGGTATTGTAATATATTTGGGCTAATTAGTGCATTTTTCAAATAGTTAAATGAATTTTCACATTCTTCTGTCCAATTAAAAACTATATTCTTTTTGCAGTCTTGTTAATATTCTAGAATATTCTGCGAAATTTGGTATAAATCTTCTATAGTAATTGCAGAATGCGACGAATCTTTTTGCTTCGTCGGCATTCTTGGGAGTTGGGTAATTTTGAACAATTTTAAATTTATTTGGGTCGGGTAAGATTCCTTTACTTGTACATTTGTGTCCAAGATAAGTAACTTCTTGGTTGAAAAATATACATTTATCTGGGTGTAATTTTAAATTATATTTTCTGCAAGTTGCGAATACGTCTTTTAAATTTTTAATCACATGATTTTCGGAACATCCTAATACTACTAAGTCATCCATGTATAAGAATGCTTGTGATGGCTTTAGACCTGCGAATGCCAAAGTCATCATTCTCTGAAATGAGTTTGGTGCTACTTTGAGACCATAAGGTAATCTTTTGAACCGGTATGTACCATTGTCTGCGGTAAATGATGTTATATCTCTTGATTCTGGGCTTAGTTCTATTTGGTGAAAGCCTGACATTAAATCCAAGCAAGAAAAATATTTTGCTCTTCCCAATTGATCCAGAATATCATCAATTCTTGGTAATGGGAATTTATCTGCGGTTAGTTTTTTATTTACTTGTCTGTAGTCAATAACTAGTCTCCATCTCTTGTCGTTATTACCTGGTAGTGATTTTTTCGGTACTAGTAAAATTGGACTATTATATTCGGAAATAGATGGTTCTATTAGATCATCTTGAATTAGTTTATTTACTTGTTTATTAATTTCCTGTTTATGTGCTTCTGGTATTCTATAATTTTTTACATAGACTGGATTGTCGTCTTTCATGTAAAGTTTTTGTTTATAAAAATTATTAGTGGTTATAGGTTCTGATTCTAATGCAAATATATCTATATATTCTGAACATAAAGTATTAAGTTGAGATTTAGCAAATGATGGAAAATTTTTATTTAATCTTTCTAGTTTTTCTTTATTATTTGCTTCATTTTTCTGTTTATTATTTATAATTATGTAGTCGTCTAAGTTTTCTGTGTTAATATTGTAATTTTGAATAGTTGCATTTTTATCTGTTGTATTAATAATTCTAACAAATGCTTGATTTGGGTTCACTATTGAATTGGCAATAAAAATACCTTCGGCTAATTGTTGATGTGGTATAAATAATTCGTTATTATTATTAATTTTAATTTGTCTAATTACTTCTGATCTTGCTGGTACTGATATACTATTGATTGTTGGCTCATTTGTCATTCGAATTGCTATATCTTCTGGGAAATCATATGGACGTAATATCAAAGTATCTTTATTATTTTGATAGTCCAAAATGCAATTATATTTTTTAATGAAATCTAGTCCCAAAATTCCGTCACATGGGATTGGGAAATCATCTTCTACGATGTGAAATTTATGTCGAATCAAAAGATCGTCACCCTTCAAATCTGCTTTAACTGTTCCGAGGGTACTTGTTATACCCTGACCAATGCCTTTTAAATCTGTTTTTTGTGAATTATCAATTGAAACATCATTCTGAATTTGACCCTTCTTAATAATAGATATATCTGCTCCTGTGTCTACTAGGAGAGTAGAAAATGAGTTATTTAATGTTGACTTGGAAGATATGTAGCTGTTCAAATGTAAATTGAATACAAAAATTTTTCTCTCTACTGTTGAAGTGGAGTCTGCTGGTTTTCCTGTTGATCGTAGCTACGTATGTTTCGTGTATTGTTATTGTTATTGTTGTTGTTATTGCGAGCATTTGAGCGTGTTTGGTTTCTATAGTCTCGCCTTTGCATGTTATTGTTATTGTTATAATTGTAGCGCGTGGGAAACGCGCGTCTTTGGTTACTTCTGTTATTATTACTTTGATAACTTCGACGGAAGCTACCGCGGTAATAGTTTTGTTGGCGAATGTGAAGTAATGAGTTTGGGTTTCCAGTTACTTCAGTGCAGCTATTTGTGAATTTAGAGATAGCTTCGTTCATGGAAGTGAACGTTCCTGCTTGCATTATCATTTTTACTTTTTCGTTTGAGCAATTCTTACACATGGCTTTTACAGCTGCTTGTGTAGAATATTTGCTTGCCAAGTCTGAGGTAAGCCCATCAGATATATATGCTCCTTCCAATGACTTTGTTACCTTCTCTATTTCAGTAGTGTATTGATTAGCTGTTTTACTGCGCTGTTGAATATTCAAAAGCTTTGCAGTCAATACTTCCACTGACTCGCCTTTAATTGAAGTTTGCAATTTTAGTTTAACTTGTTGTATTGTATTTTCAGTACTGATGTAATTTCGTGCAGTACCTTTAAGTTTAGTTTTTATAATGGATATCGCTAACGCTTCATGCGTATCCTTGATCTGATCGAGAATTTCAATTGCATCTAAAAAACTATGCAGATTTTCCGGCTTACCATCAAATTCAGGCAGAATTGATGAAGCCGTTTTAATGAACTCTACCACTGTTTGTGGCATTTTGTCTTTTTCTATTTCTTCTGGTTCTGTTAATAAAATGCTAAAGTCGAGTGTTATAGTACTTTCGTATGTGTTTGGTACTAATGCATCAATATTGTATCTTGCTAGTGAAGATACTAGTTTGTCTCTAACAAAGGAAAATATTTGGTATGCCTCTAATTGGTGAGCTGCAGTGAGTTGATTGTTAACTTTGCGTATCACTTCACCTAAATTATTTAATGAATCTAGTATTGTTTTGAGGTGTTTTCTTACCGTTTCCGTTTTTATTGTTATATTTTTGTTTATGCATTTATATGCTTTTTCTGCCGTGGTTTTTTCTTCAATGAGTGTTTTAAGAATTATTTCCCATTTGGCCATTGAAAAATAATGAAATAGAAAAAGAAATAAAATCTGTTTAGACTTTATCTAGATCGTTAGCGCGAGAAATGTATCTCTTCTTCAGAATTTTGTTGTGGGTTGAATATTTTCAAAAATAAATTGATGCAACTAATGATTGCAATAACAAGTAAAATGAATTTAATTGAATCCAAGGATTCAGTATGATCAACCACTTCAATGGAATTAACCACATTGGCATTTGGTTTGTCAATCTTGGATGTTTTGCCACCCATATTTGCTTATTTGTAAAAAAAAAAAATCTCAATGGTATCTTGGAATGCCGAAAACCTCACCCATTCGTTGTATTTCTTCTACTTGTGTTGTAGGGTTAATAACGTCCTCCATAGTCGGTTCCCTAGTCATTCCTATGCGACGCCAAAATCTTCTCAACCATTCTAATTCCCTGTCGTAATCTATCAACTCTCTTATTTCCACTCCGCTAGATAAATCAGTAATTGGGTTTCTAGATCTAGACATGCTTGAAAAGAACAAAAGATATTTCCACTTTTTATTTTATTTATATTTATTTATATTTTTTTTTCTCTTTATTTAAACATTTTTCTTATTTTTTTCAACTTATTTTTTAATTCCTTCTTTTCCTCAATACTGGTAGCAAGGTTAATTTTCTCGTGGGTGATGGCAAGAGCTTTTCGCATGTTATATTTCTTGCCACCCCTCTTTCGCCTGAAGGCTATGGGCTTCGGAATTTTGGGTTCCTCCACCCTTCTGTTAGTTTGTTGTCTTTGCCGATACTCCTCAATTGTTATCGGCAAAGGACCTGGCCTATTGCTTTCTGGTGGTTGTTGAGTTCTTTCTATAAAGAATCTCGACCACCTTTCAAATATTTCGTCAACCTCTTGTTGGTTGACCATCGAGTTTGTTAGTAAAGAAGAGAAAAAAAAATTGTAGGCGAAAATCTTTCGATTATCGCCACTGAGTAGGCAGCCGTTAGATTGCCACAAGGTGTGTTAATATATATACGTGTGTATTAAATAAAATACATTAACTCTAAATTCTATGGCTGCTGCTGCTGGTCAGAAAATTAATGTTATGTTCCTTTCTTCGCTCGGCCCTTTTGACGTTGGTGTTCTGCTGTTGCCGCTGCTGCTGCTGTATCTGCTCTGCTGTTGTTGCTGTTTCGTGTACCAAGCTGTTTGTTATTGCTTCTTCTTGCTCAACAAGGATACGATATCAATTCAAAGCACAAATCATATCATGTTGTCCTGGTGGCTATCTTGCCGCTCAGACAAAGGGAAGGCGAATTAATTCGCCGGGACTTTATCTGGCAAGGGTCGCCATGTATTAATTGAAACAACGTCTGACTTTGGTTGCTAAAAACGAATTCCATTTTATTATCAAGAATTTTGCCTTTTATACAATATTTGCTCTTATGTACTACTTATTTACTATGATACATATTTACACTAAGTACTTAAAAATAATGGGACTCTTTCCCACGGTATATTGTACATATGTACATGTACCTACGTACATGTACATATGTATGCTCCTATGAGCGCTTAGGCTTAGAATAACATTGGAAGCGTGAGAATGGCAGCGTCAGCAATTTTGTGTACATTACAATTTGTGTGGGGCTGACTAAGTAGTCAGCGCCAGCGCGTGACAATACAATGTATGGAAATTTATTACGTATGTATGTTTGCGCTTGTGTAACTACATTTGACGCTGTACAATGGCTTGACCGATCCCGTTTGCTCTGGTGATACTGTGACCATGGTTTCTCTCTACTATGCTTGGGTTTGGAGTTCTACATATTCGCACATCCTGGCGTACAACCTGTGCATAACTCGCTGTGTTGTTTTCCATTGTTATAGCGCCGTAGTGTGCGACAATACTATGCTGGCGTTCTGCGTTCGTATTAACGTTTGTGGACCTTGGTATAATAGCACGTGATGTTGTCGGTTGCTCCGTTGGTGTGTTATTACTCAGTGCTGGTGTATTCTTCGCCGTGTTCTTGGGTGTTGTTGTTGACTGTGGTGTTATTATTGGTTGCGTGCTGTTTTCCTTCTGTACCTTTATGCGTTGCTCATTTCGGGAGTCCTGCGACCTTACGTTCTCGTCTTTACGTTGCGCCGCGTTTGATACTGTGGGTTCCTCATCGTGTTCTGCTTCCGCTGCGTGATACGTCTTTAGCTCGCTTATGTGTGCCCTTATCCTCTTGCCGTTACGTGTTTTGTCCAACTCTACGATGACTGGTGAAATGAAGTTCACTACTCGGTGTGGCCCATTGTATTTAGGCGCTAGTTTGGCCGCAAAATTGTCAACTGCCTTAGACAATTGGTGCTGCTTTACCAAAACTAAATCGCCGACGGCCGGTCGCCATTGTCTTCTTCGCAAGTTGTAGTAACGTGCCTGTTCTGCGGATGCGTGCTCCTGTTTGCGTCGTACCATTTCAAAAATCTCTTTCATCTTCGATTGTTTGCCGCTCAAATTGACCTCCTCCTGACCAGTGCCGAATGTTCGTTCGTCGTACAGTGCGTTTGGAATCCGTGGTTCTCTGCCTTGGATTATGTATGCTGGACTGTACCCTGTTGATTCGCATACACTTGTATTCAGTGCCAGTGTTATCTCTGGTAACAACTCGTCCCAATTTCGCTGTTCCTTGCCGGTGAACTGTGCTATCATCCTTTTAATGTTGCGGTTTGCTCTTTCGGTCGGATTTTCTTGCGGTGTGTATGGTGCCGTCAGTTGGTGTTTTACTCCCAACTCTTGTAAAAACTTCTTAAATTTCGTGCTTATAAATTGTGCTCCATTGTCCGTGATTAGAACCTTTGGTACGCCAAATCGTGACAAAATTCGCTCTCTAAATCCCTTTACCAAGTTTTCGGTTGTTGCCTTACGTATTGCTACAATCTCCACCCACTTTGAAAATTTGTCGAAGAATACTAATGCCATCGTGTTACTGTGTTTCGAACGTGGTAGTGGCCCAACGAAATCTGCACACACTGTTGCCCAAGGTTCCTCTGCAACTTGCGTGAGCATCTTTCCCGCGGCTTGCTGTTGGTTTGGTTTATATATTTGACATGTGTGGCATTGTTGTACGTACCTTTTCACGTCTCTGTACATTCCAGGCCAATAGTATCGTGTCATTGCGCGTGAAATCGACTTCTTTATGCCCATATGCCCTGCGCTTGGTGTATCGTGGATTTCTCTTAACACTCTCTGTCTTTGCGATGTTGGTACACACAGTTTCCACGGAATTGCGTCTTCACCGTCCATTTGATTACCGATTCGCCTATATAGTGGTCCTTCCTCCATTACGTAATCCGGGAATTTGTTTGGTGCCTTCTTTATTTCCGCCACCTTTGCTTCAATCCACTTACATTTGTTCTCCTCCTGTTGTAACGTTATTGTACCCATCTGTTCCTCGAGTGGTTGGCGTGAAAGTGCGTCTGCGACAACGTTAAGCTTCCCTTTTCGGTACTGTATGTCAAATGAATACTGCTGTAATTCCAGCGCCCATCTCGCGATTCGACCTGTTGGATTTTCAATAGCGTTAAGCCATTTCAATGCTGGTGATCGGTGATCACCGTGAACGTGTATCCTTCTACGTATTGCCTCATCTTCCTTATTGCCCATACTATGGCCAGACACTCCTTTTCCGTCGCTGAGTAGTTTGTTTCCGCTTTGTTCAATCGGCGGCTTGCATACGCTACTACTCGTTCTTCATCTCCTGATGATTGTGTGGTGGTTTGAGTTCTTTAATCGCCGCGACCTTCTCTGGAACCGTATGAATGCCGTCTTCGCTGACCACGTGCCCTAAGTACTTCAACCTCTTCTTAAAGAACTCGCACTTCTCTGGATTTATCCTCAAATTTGCTTGCCTTAGTCGCCTGAAAACTTCTGATAAATGTCGTATATGATCTTCCAATGACTTACTTGTAATTATGATGTCGTCTAGGTACGCGAACGCGTGTGGCTCTAGCTCTGGACCGATGACACTATCGAGTGCTCTTTGGGAAGTTGCTGGAGCGGAGTGTAGCCCAAACGGCATTACCTTCCACTGAAATAATCCTCGCCCCGGTACGGTGAATGCTGTATATTGCTTACTATTTACCTCCATAGGGATCTGCCAATATCCGCTTTTGAGGTCTAGGCTGCTGATAAAGTGTGCACTTCTTAGCCGATCAAGAATGTGTTGGATACGTGGCAACGGGTACGCATCTGGAACTGACCTGGCGTTGAGTTGGCGGTAGTCGACGCAGAGTCGCCATTTGCCGTTCTTCTTTCTTACCAGAACTATGGGCGCGCTGTGTGGGCTATGTGATGGCTCGATACAATCCATCTCGATAAGCTCATCGATCTCCTTGTTCATAATCTCCTGCATCTTTGGATTCTTCGGGAAGTATCTTTGCTTGATCGGACGGTCATCTCGCATCACTATCTTATGTGTGGCTATGTTGGATACTCCTGACATTTTCTCGAACATCTGTAATTCACGTTTTAGAAATTCACTCACCCTAGTGTCTGTGTTGCCAACTGCTGTCGGGGCGGTTGCCTTGTATTCTACGCCCCCGTCTGGACTCTTGCGCTCTTCCTCGATTATTGCGGTACACATGGCTATGTCTTCCCTATGATTCTCTGTCTGCAACGTTATAGCATGTTTACCGCACCTTAACTCCACATTCGCCTTTGCCAAGTAGTCCGTTCCAATGACCACGTTGTCTGCCAACCCTGGTAACACTAGTAGCTCACTCTTCTGCACCTGATCACCCAACTTAACCTCTGCTTCCACTGCCTCTACTATTGTTCGGCGTCTTCCATCGCCCATCACCACTCTTGTTTCTACCTCTTTGACTTTGCTTAACTTCGATGCCATCGTGTCGCTCACAAAGCTCCTCGTCGCTCCCGTATCGATCGCCGCCACTACTTCTTCTCCCTCCAGTGTCACTGTCGCCAAAACTCGACCTTGTACCTGCTTAAAAATGTTCGTTGTGTTCGAAGTTGTTGCTGTGGAGACCCCATCCCTCGATACTAATAACTGCACACAAATGAAGTGTTAGGACCTCCAGGTGTGCGCCGTTTGTGGGTGTGTTAATTCCACCGACAAATATACCTGCTTCTGATTCCTGTGCTAAATGTCGTCGGTGATACTGCAATACGTTCCACGTCACTTTTCACTTCTTCCTGAATACACCTAAATAACCTTTTTACAGTGTTGTCAATCACATAGAATTTGCTTTTATATATAACTTCGCTTTCGTATATACTATAAAAATGTAAAAAACACCGCGAAAAGTGAAAATATATATAGTTTTTTCTCCTTCCTCAAAAATTTAGTCACGGCGACATGGCACGTTTTGCAGTATCACCGACGATGTATAACGTAAGCTACCAAATAATAATAATATAATTCTAAGTACAGATGGGGTGTTAAGACCCCCAGGTGTACTCCTTTGTCGATGTGTTAATGCCACCGACAAGTATACCTAACGCTTGCCTAACTCCTACTGATTTTCCACAGGATGCTGTCGCCTTTAACGCTTCCTTCTCTGGTGTAATATTCTCAAAATCTTCAACCAGACTTACCAGTTCTTCCAGGCTCTTAAATTCACTTCGCTTCGCATATAACTGGTACTCTCTGCGGGAATTTCGATAAATTCTACTCAACCTTTGCTCATCCGTGTAGTCAGTATGTCGCATAAGTCCTTGCAGCGCTAACACGTAATCCTTGAACTTCTCACCAGAACGTTGGACTCGCTGTCGTATTTCATCATCCAAATTTTCAAAATATCTGGAGTTCAGGAAAAATTTGAGGAAATCTCTCTTGAATGCATCCCATTCTTGCCAGTGTCGATTGTTGTTTCTGTACCACACTAACGCTTTATCCTTCAGCAATTCAGGCATTGCTCGTGGTATGGAATTGCGATTAATATCATACCCATCCGCCAGTTCTTCGACGCGTTCGATAAAACTGAGTGGGTCATTGCCGCCGTCATACCTGAATCCCCACTTGCGTATTCGGTCCATCGTTGTGGCAAATGTCGTTGGTTGCGGCATCATGTACATATGCTGCATTGCTTCGCAAGGTGTTACAAATCTGTATGCGCGCTCGTCGAATCCTGGTACCTGATGTAATGGTGATGCAGCTCTGCTGCCACTGGCTGACGTTGCTTGGTTGATACCGATGGCTGTTGGTGTGGATGGACGTAGTGTGGTCGCTGGTTGCGTGTGCTGGAGTTCCAGTTCTTCCAAGCGGGTCTGGAATTTCGAATCGCTTCCTTGCGCCTGTATAAATGTTACCAGACGTTTGCGCAGCTCTTCCACCGTTCCACTGCCTTCTAGCCCAAACTCGCCAACGCGTTACATAGCTCCTCTCGGCTGAGGTGGTATACCCATGAAACCTTCACCATCGTTGCGTATTGTATGTTCACTTCCTTGGATGCTTTTCCCTCGCGTTGGCTACTTACTGACTAGACTCCCTTTGGACGCTTTGCCGTTCGCTGGACGTTACTCGATATCATGCTTATTACTTGCTGTTGGATTCAGTTCGCACGCTTGCTTCTTACTTAAAATCGCTGACTAGGTTTACTCTTCCAAACTTTGATGTTTTGTACTCTTCAAGTCCTCGTATACTTTTAGAGTCCCTGCTCGGGCGCCATTTGTGACGGACTTTTCCTTTGGGTTTGCTGGGGTAGCGCAGTCCGTCCAGGGTTCCTGAAATTATAAGAATTCCTAGTTTTCCAAATTAAAGAAAACCCTGTATTTTAGTTATTTTCATAAACGTTATAAAATTCATTTATTAATATATTCTTTAAACATAAATTATTCCCTACAAAAATTCCTACGATTGTATAAAGGTAGCGGAGGTGTTCTTACCCGCCCGCTGACCTTCCGTTGACAGAGGTGGAAACCGCCTGCCAAATATAACTGCACACAAATGAAGTGTTAGGACCTCCAGGTGTGCGCCGTTTGTGGGTGTGTTAATTCCACCGACAAATATACCTGCTTCTGATTCCTGTGCTAAATGTATAACGTAAGCTACCAAATAATAATAATATAATTCTAAGTACAGATGGGGTGTTAAGACCCCCAGGTGTACTCCTTTGTCGATGTGTTAATGCCACCGACAAGTATACCTAACGCTTGCCTAACTCCTACTGATTTTCCACAGGATGCTGTCGCCCTTTTATACAAAAATCCTGACAGCGGCGGACAGTTATCGCTGCACTAAATTCCCGTAGCTTTTACATTTGTTGCTAATTCTAATATAAATATGTATTCTTAACTTAACTGATTTCTAATATTAACGTATGTATGTATGTCGCTGTGCACTTGCATTTTACCGTATTCCTCTTTGTGCGACCTTCGCTTACTGGCCGGCTGCCTATGGTTCAATGCGTGTGCAGTTGAGTGTACATACATATGCTTATATTTTACAATGTAAAATATTCATGTTTGTTTGTGTGTACATATGTTAAACTTTTAAAGTTTATTAACCTTAATTTTGGGGTGAAAGACTTTAATTTTAATTATTAGACTGTGTCTATATGTATATGCATATGTACCTTAATATGTATATATGTATGTACTATATTTAAATTGTGTATGATTATGTACATATATACTACTTATGTATATAATTCGGCTGTAGATATGTACAGGTATATATTTATATGTATGATTTCAATGTAGATATACATATATATGTATATGTATGTATCCTGGTATGTACATATCGTCGGTGATACTGCAAAACGTTCTATGTCGCCGTGACTAAATTTTTGAGGAAGGAGAAAAAGCTATATATATTTTCACTTTTTGCGGTGTTTTTTACATTTTTATAGTATATATAAAAGCGAAGTTATATATAAAAGCAAAATCTATGTGATTGACAAAAGTGTAAAAAGGTTATTTAGGTGTATTCAGGAAGAAGTGAAAAGTGACATGGAACGTATTGCAGTATCACCGACGATATGTATGTATGTACAAATAATATATATGTATGTAATCCAACTTGTATATATGTATATATGTATGTGAATTCAAGTTATATATATACATATGTATGTATGCCAATTTCTATTTGTACATTAGGCTGGGTCAGATTTCATGTATGTAAAAAATTTCATTTGTGTGTACATATATATACGTATGTAAATTCATGTTATATATATATATGTATGTATGTGTGCCAGTTTGACGATCGCATTAGGCTGGGTCAGACTTCATGTATGAATATATGTACTTTATTGTGGGGGACTCCAACTCCTCAGGATTGGGGTCCTCACAATACCGATACTTTGAGTATCGAGTAGTTTAGTTTCGATATTATCGGGTTCGCGATTCTTTTTAACCGATATTTTAAATGAGTACCAGATCGATGCTTTTGCTTCGATATCGTGGCCCTACATATACCGGAGCAACATCTTACAAGTTGGCTAAAGTTTTCCAAAAATATAACATTAATGCAGCGTTTAAAAAAAGAAACAGCATGGAAAAACTTCTACGAAACAACATTAACAAAGAACACCCCTTTGACAAACAAGGCGTATACAAATTGACTTGCGAATGCCAAAATAGCTATATAGGACAAACAGGACGCCAAATCAAGACGAGATATCGAGAACACGTAAGAGATTACAATAAGAAAACAAGTAAGGAAGCCTAAGTTCGAGTGGAATCGAACATTAGATACTCAGCTGTATGTTTTCATAGTTTGTTTGCGTTTGATGGAAACACGGTGTACTTTATATAAAGCGAGTGCTGCATAAAGTGGGCGTAGCCAAGCCCATTTTCAACATTTTTATCAGTCATCCAACTAAGCATATGAATATTATTCTTTGTGCAAAATTTCATTCCTTTTTGACTCCTAGTTATAAAGATGTCACGTTACAAATTCCCAAAGAGTGTTCCAGATATATCTTTCTTAAAAAGTAGGCGTGGTCATAAACCGATTTCAATAAATTTTTGCGTGGCTATTAACACATGTTATAAAAGTGTATAAACCAAGTTTCGTCATAATATCTCAATTATTTGTCGAGTTATAGGCTAAGAAATCACGTATATCCCTTTGTGTAAAAAGAGGCGGTGCCACGCCCATTTTCCAAAATTTTTCTATTTGTTGTTTCTGGTCTATTGTAGAAATCATACCACAAAATTTCAATGAATTATCTTTACATTTTGCAAAGATATCGCTTAAAATGTTTTTATTAGGTCACTTTATAATACCCATATATAAAAGTGGGCGTGGTCGTCAACCGATTTCGCTAAAATTTTCAACATGTATTACCACAAGTAATAAAAGTGTACACACCAAGTTTAGTCATTATATATAAATCATTTGTCGAGTTATGGGCTCAGAAATCTCGTATATTCCTGCTTCTAAAAAGAGGCGGTGCCACGCCCATTTTCCAAAATTTTTATGCTTTTCGTTTTATATCCGCAGTTGGACTCCTGCCATAAAATTTCAATGATATACCTTTATATTTGACAGAGATATCGCTTAAAATGTTTTTATTAGGTCACTTTATAAGACCCATATATAAAAGTGGGCGTGGCCCTCAACCGATTTCGGAAATTTTTCGTCCAAATATTTGACTAAGTAAGTATATCACGCGTACCAAATTTCATCGATATATCTTCAACGGTTTCTGAGTTATGACATATAAAACTTGCAAGGTCTGACCCTTAATAAGTGGGCGTGGCACCGCCCATTTTCCAAAATGTCATCAAATTTCTTCCTAGGGGCCTGAGCTCAACACGTGGATAAAATTTCATCGCTCCAGCTGTATTAGTGACTGAGATACCAAATTTCCGATTTTTTCTATATAGGAAAAGTGGGCGTGGTCATGGTCCGATTTCGCCCATTTTCAATACCAACCGTCCCAGTCTCGATACCAACCTGCATTTCAAATTTCATCAAAATATCTCAATTTTTGCGCGAGTTAGAGTGTTTACAGACGGACGGACAGACGGACGGACGGACAGACGGACGGACGGACATGGCTCAATCGATTTCTCTTTTCACCCTGATCATTTTGATATATATAAGTCTATATCTATCTCGATTATTTCACTCTGTTACAATCCACCGTTATGTGATTAAAACTATAATACTCTGTGTACTAGTACAGCTGAGTATAATAAGGAAATCATCAACGACAGTGGAATCAAATTTCGCCAACCACATGGCAGAAAACAAGTGTACACCCATGAAAATAGGAAAAACAGCTAAAATACACATACAACATAAGGGAAAACGACTTAACGTATTAGAAAATATGGAGATATACAAACAGAAGACATTCGTAGGTAAAATAATAAATGAACAAATAAACACCGCATCAGATACATTATTTGAACCGCTTAAGCTATTATACCGAAAAGAGGACAGAAAACCTAAAACCGAAATAAACAAAGCAATACACAAGAGGACAATAACGGACTTTTACCTGCCTGTTTAAATACAATACAAGAAATAGATTTGCATACCTAAACGCACAGACTCGCACGCACGCACGCATGCACGTCGCCCGAACGCTCACGACGTATGCATATTAAGCGAACCATACAAAACAAGTAAGGAAGCCTAAGTTCGAGTGGAATCGAACATTAGATACTCAGCTGTATGCTTTCATTGTTTGTTTACGTTTGATAGAAACACGGTGCACTTAATATAAAGCGAGTGCTGCATAAAGTGGGCGTAGCCACGCCCATTTTCTAAATTTTTATCAGTCATCCAACTAAGCATATGAATATTATTCTTTGTGCAAAATTTCATTCCTTTATGACTTCTAGTTATAAAGATGTCACGTTACAAATTCCCAAAGAGTGTTCCAGAAATATCTTTCTTAAAAAGTAGGCGTGGTCATAAACCGATTTCAATAAATTTTTGCGTGGCTATTAACACATGTTATAAAAGTGTATAAACCAAGTTTCGTCATAATATCTCAATTATTTGTCGAGTTATAGGCTAAGAAATCTCGTATATTCCTTTGTGTAAAAAGAGGCGGTGCCACGCCCATTTTCCAAAATTTTTCTATTTATTGTTTCCGGTCTATTGTAGAAATCATACCACAAAACTTCAATGAATTATCTTTACATTTGACAAAGATATCGCTTAAAATGTTTTTATTAGGTCAACAGACCGAAATCCCAGACGATTCCACTCCAACAACATCACTCGAAAACACTCTAAATAGCTTTGTTCATATGATGCAGGACCATATGAAGTCAATGCAAAACATGATGCAAGAATTGATTAGGAATCAAAATCTCCTACTTCAAACAATTTTGTCAAGACCATGAATTGTTTCAATATAGGTTTCTGGAATGCTAACGGCATAGGCCAACATCGCAATGAACTCCATGTTTTCCTAGAAAATCACCAAATTGACATAATGTTAGTGTCTGAAACCCATCTGACTGTGTTTAATAATTTTAATATTGATGGGTATATGTTCTATAATACTAAGCACCCTGAAGGAAAAGCTAGAGGTGGAACCGGTATACTTATAAGAAAGAGGATTAAGCACCACGTTCTAGAAGAATATTGCAAAGAGTATATACACTCAACATCAGTGTACGTAGATGATAGTTCTGGCGGATTAACTGTATCTGCAATATACTGTCCTCCCCGTTTTAATATAACAGAGTACCAATTTACTGAATTCTTTTCCAAGTTAGGCACGAGATATTTGGCAGCAGGTGATTACAATGCTAAACATACTTTTTGGGGATCTAGGTTAATAACACCAAAGGGAAGAAACCTGTTCAAAGCAATCCAAAGCAATGGTCTTGATATTATATCAACACAGCAGCCAACATATTGGCCCACTGATAGGAGCAAAACTCCCGACCTCATAGATTTTGGGGTAACTCGCGGCCACGATCGGGATATACTTCAGATAGAATCTCTTTTTGACCTATCGTCTGATCACTCTCCTTGCGTCATATCTATTAAAACCCTTCCAACTTTAAACGAACTGAACCCAAGCTTAACTAATATATTTACGAATTGGCTGAAGTACAGAAAATTTATAAGTTCGCATATTAATCCAAATGTGAGCCTTAAATCAGCCGCCGAAGTGGAATATGCGATAATTGACTTCACAAACTTACTGCAAGTGGCAGCAAAGGTTTCAACGCCATTACGTCCTAACACAACTCAGCAGCAAAGCTTTAGTCCTTTCAATGAAAACGATATCATTGAGCTAGTTTCCAAGAAAAGGCAACTTAGGAGAGACTGGCAAAGGTTGCGATCTCCAACCCTGAAAAACGAGCTAAAAAAATGTACGAAAGAGCTCCAAATGCTCCTAGAGGAGAAAAGGGAAACAAAATTTCAAAATAGAATTAAGTCCCTCACGGCCACATCCTGTACAGATTATTCTTTGTGGCGCTCTCTCAAATATCTAAAACGGCCGGTTCAGCAGGATCCTCCAATACGAATGCAAAATGGTGAATTTGCTCGAAGTGACCACGAAAAAGGAGTAGCATTTGCAACCCATCTTTCAAATGTATTTACTCCAAATGATGGCCAAAATGTTCCCCAAGAAAATACTCCACAATTACCAGCAATACCACTTGGTTTTAAACTAGACGACTTGAATAAAACTATATCTAAAGACATTGAGAATAAGAAAGCACCAGGATGTGACAGAATAACGGGTGAAAGGCAGATGCTACATTATCAATATATATTGACGAAATCCGTGGATCGCGATTCATATTGACAGTGTAGCATCGAGTATTGATGGATCGCGATCCTGGATCGCGAATTTTTAGAAATTTTGCGATCCGCGATCCGGATCGCAATATTGACAATATGGATTGACTGTGCAGCATGAAAATTTTGCGATCCATCAAAATGCGTGTATATTTAGAAATTTAGAAATCCGCGATCCGGATCGCAATATTGACAATACGGATTGACTGTATAGCATGAAAATTTTGCGATCCATCAAAATGCGTGTATTTTTAGAAATTTTGAAATCCGTGATCTGGATCGCAATATTGGCAATAAACGAATTGAAAGTGAAAGTGGGAAAAGGACGGAAGTAAAATATTTTGAATCTCAGAGCGAGAAAAATATCGCAATATTCATATTGAACGTGTAGCACCAGTTTGCAATTCATCAAACCATCAATATGAATGGCGATTCAAATATGGCGATTCATATTGACAGTGTAGCATTTGCCAAATGTTAAAAGCGCTTCCCATAGTAGCTATTAAGCAACTAATATACATCTTCAATAGTATCCTCCGATTATGTCACTTTCCTAATCCATGGAAACTATCTGAAATTATTATGATCCCAAAACCAGGCAAAGACCCGACAATAGTAAGCTCCTACAGACCAATAAGCTTAATCTCTATCTTTTCCAAACTATTCGAAAAATTATTGCTGAGAAAGATTCAGCCCATCTTAGAACTGCACGAAACCATACCAAGCCACCAGTTCGGATTTAGAGAGCAGCACGGTACGATAGAACAAGTGCATAGAATTGTTTCAGAAATAAGGTCAACTTTTGAAACCAAACGATATTGCACTGCCCTATTCCTAGATGTGGCACAAGCTTTCGATAAAGTATGGCTAGAAGGGCTATTGCATAAAATAAAACAAACACTTCCTTATAATCTCTGCGGGATCCTAGAAAGCTTTTTAACAGGTAGAAAATTTCGAGTAAGGCACAAAAGTTTTACAACCGAAAGTCATCCACTCTCTGCTGGAGTTCCACAAGGTAGCGTTCTAGGGCCTGTACTATACTTAATTTACACAAGCGATCTGCCAACCAACGCGAGCCTTGTCACGTCTACCTTCGCAGATGATACGGCTATACTGAGTGTGCACGCAAATCCCATAACTGCTACTATCCAATTTCAGAGACATATAAAAACTTTAGAAGAATGGCTTACTACGTGGAGAATTAAGGTCAACGAATCTAAATGTGTACAAGTAACCTTTAGCCTGAAAAAAGACACATGCCCACCAGTCTCAATAAATGGGAAAATAATAACTCAGAAAGACTTCGTTACGTACCTTGGGGTCACACTGGATAGAAGAATGACTTGGAAAAATCACATTGACAAAAAGATTATGCAATCCAAGTTGAAAATAAGCCAGCTGCAATGGTTAATTGGTCCAAGTTCTAGACTGGGCTTAGATAATAATATATTAATATTTAATATGGTTTTAAAACCAATTTGGATGTATGGAATTCAACTATGGGGCTCAGCATCGAAATCTAGCGTAGAAAGAATTCAAAGGCTACAGTCCAAGATATTAAGAACAATATGCAAAGCGCCTTGGTATGTAAAAAATACAATTATACATAGTAACCTAAAGATAAATACGGTGGCCGAAGAGATAGAGAAAATGCAAGCAAATTATGCGAAAAGATTAGCCAACCATCCTAATTCATTAGCAAAAAGTCTCCTAAAGCAAAGCTATCCTAGGCGGTTAAAGAGAAAGGATGTAAAACTCAATTGTGCATAAGGTCATATTCTGTTAGACCAATATCTCGAGAGTAACTTTAAAAAATGATGAACGTCGCTGAATAATAATAATAATAATAATAATAATAATAATAATAATAATAATAATAATAATAATAATAATAATAATAATAATAATAATAATAATAATAATAATAATAATAATAATAATAATAATAATAATAATAATAATAATAATAATAATAATAATAATAATAATAATAATAATAATAATAATAATAATAATAATAATAATAATAATAATAATAATAATAATAATAATAATAATAATAATAATAATAATAATAATAATAATAATAATAATAATAATAATAATAATAATAATAATAATAATAATAATAATAATAATAATAATAATAATAATAATAATAATAATAATAATAATAATAATAATAATAATAATAATAATAATAATAATAATAATAATAATAATAATAATAATAATAATAATAATAATAATAATAATAATAATAATAATAATAATAATAATAATAATAATAATAATAATAATAATAATAATAATAATAATAATAATAATAATAATAATAATAATAATAATAATAATAATAATAATAATAATAATAATAATAATAATAATAATAATAATAATAATAATAATAATAATAATAATAATAATAATAATAATAATAATAATAATAATAATAATAATAATAATAATAATAATAATAATAATAATAATAATAATAATAATAATAATAATAATAATAATAATAATAATAATAATAATAATAATAATAATAATAATAATAATAATAATAATAATAATAATAATAATAATAATAATAATAATAATAATAATAATAATAATAATAATAATAATAATAATAATAATAATAATAATAATAATAATAATAATAATAATAATAATAATAATAATAATAATAATAATAATAATAATAATAATAATAATAATAATAATAATAATAATAATAATAATAATAATAATAATAATAATAATAATAATAATAATAATAATAATAATAATAATAATAATAATAATAATAATAATAATAATAATAATAATAATAATAATAATAATAATAATAATAATAATAATAATAATAATAATAATAATAATAATAATAATAATAATAATAATAATAATAATAATAATAATAATAATAATAATAATAATAATAATAATAATAATAATAATAATAATAATAATAATAATAATAATAATAATAATAATAATAATAATAATAATAATAATAATAATAATAATAATAATAATAATAATAATAATAATAATAATAATAATAATAATAATAATAATAATAATAATAATAATAATAATAATAATAATAATAATAATAATAATAATAATAATAATAATAATAATAATAATAATAATAATAATAATAATAATAATAATAATAATAATAATAATAATAATAATAATAATAATAATAATAATAATAATAATAATAATAATAATAATAATAATAATAATAATAATAATAATAATAATAATAATAATAATAATAATAATAATAATAATAATAATAATAATAATAATAATAATAATAATAATAATAATAATAATAATAATAATAATAATAATAATAATAATAATAATAATAATAATAATAATAATAATAATAATAATAATAATAATAATAATAATAATAATAATAATAATAATAATAATAATAATAATAATAATAATAATAATAATAATAATAATAATAATAATAATAATAATAATAATAATAATAATAATAATAATAATAATAATAATAATAATAATAATAATAATAATAATAATAATAATAATAATAATAATAATAATAATAATAATAATAATAATAATAATAATAATAATAATAATAATAATAATAATAATAATAATAATAATAATAATAATAATAATAATAATAATAATAATAATAATAATAATAATAATAATAATAATAATAATAATAATAATAATAATAATAATAATAATAATAATAATAATAATAATAATAATAATAATAATAATAATAATAATAATAATAATAATAATAATAATAATAATAATAATAATAATAATAATAATAATAATAATAATAATAATAATAATAATAATAATAATAATAATAATAATAATAATAATAATAATAATAATAATAATAATAATAATAATAATAATAATAATAATAATAATAATAATAATAATAATAATAATAATAATAATAATAATAATAATAATAATAATAATAATAATAATAATAATAATAATAATAATAATAATAATAATAATAATAATAATAAATTATAAAAAGCAGCTTACTGAAATTCCTTCCATTCAGAAAGCTACAACAGCATTTACTAATACCCATGTATAACATATGTATGATTGTGTTCCGGACGAGCCTATCCCATTAGGACGTACAAATTCCTAAGTTCATACACAGCACTTACTAATGCAATACACGATTGTGTCATCGATAAGCCTGTCCTGTCAGGCCGTACGAACTTTTAATACTATACAATCAGCTGCTTGGAATTCCATTCCATTCCGACGGCAAAAATACATAAATAATGAAAATGAATAACATAATGAACGAATATGAAATAAAATTACATACATACATACTACATATGAACATATTCTAACAAAAACAAAAATATTCCGATACACATAATAAATGAATTCATAAGTATTTCTTTTATGTCAAATAAAATTGCTTTTCATCCAAATGTTGTTTGAAGCAGTGGCAACGAATAACGTCATTGTATACTAGGTTAAGATTTTATAAAAATTGTCATATTCTTTAAGAATGATACAATAAAAACTTTATCCGAGAAAAAAAAATAAAAATTAGGTCACTTTATAATAAAAATATATAAAAGTGGGCGTGGTCGTCAACCGATTTCGCTAAAATTTTCAACATGTATTACCAAAAGTAATAAAAGTGTACACACCAAGTTTAGTCATTATATATAAATTATTAGTCGAGTTATGGGCTCAGAAATCTCGTATATTCCTGTTTATAAAAAGAGGCGGTGCCACGCCCATTTGCCAAAATTTTTGTGTTTTTCGTTTTATGTCCGCAGGTGGACTCCTGCTATAAAATTTCAATGATATATCTTTATATTTCATTTTCATTTTTCATTTTTTTTCATTTTTTATTCATTGATTTCAAACATGTGCAACTAAGAGTAAACATCTTTTATATGCACATCAACTTAAGACATAATGTAACACATCTAATATTCTTAACAATATATTTACGTAGCTTAGAACTATACATATACGTATACATAAAACTTAAAATTACTACTAAAGGAAATAAAGAGAAGTGAAAAGAAAGGACGAAGGAAAATTGTTAAAAGGATTAGCTGTGGTCACATTGCGGTGGATAAGTCAACGCTACTGAAGTGTTTAAGTAGGACATTCTTAAAATTGTTTCTATTCAGCCCAGCTTTTATTGATTCAGGAATAGAGTTCCATAGTCTAACAGTGCCAATGAAAAACAGTCGGCTGGAGGATAAATACTTGAACTTCGGCACGACCAGTTTATTATTTCTTTCAGATTTGGTTAGTTGTAACTTGTCATAGAGATATTTCGGAACTTTGCATACCAAGAGTTTATACATATACATGCAGTTTCGTGCAGCTAAATAATTTAGTATGCCGCATCCAAGTAGTTTGCCACTCCATGGTGATATATGATCATATCTACCAACACCATATACATACCTAGATACATTGTTGAATGCTACATTGATTTTTTTGGATGATTCAGAGTCAATTTTGCAGTATACTAACTCAAAGTATGTAAAGTGAGGCAGAATTAGTTGCAATGCAAGCTTACGACGAGTTTCCTGTGGGGTGTATGTAGCTGATACTCGCAAGTTTCGCAATATAGAGTAAACAGTACTGACTACTTTATTTATATGTGGTGAACAAGATAACTTATTGTTTAGTACAAAACCTAAATTTTTAACGTTGTCCGTAAACTTTAAAGCTTGTGAACCGATCTTCAATGAAGGAATACTATCCGTGTCAACATAATTTTTATAAATTGGCATAACATAAGATTTGGAGACATTTAGACATAAACCATTATTCTTCGCCCAACATAGAATGGCAGATAGATCATGATTAACTTTATAACATAAATCTTCGACAAGACCAATTCTGTTTGATAGATATAACTGAATATCGTCCGCATACGCATGCACATTTACATATTTACATACAGAGAACACATCATTAATAAACATACTAAATAAGAGGGGACCAAGAACTGATCCCTGAGGGACGCCAGATTTAATAAGTTTGAACTGCGACATATCTGTCTCTCCTCTGACGCTTTGTTCTCTATCTTGAAGGTAACTTGTTAAGACTTTTATACAGCTATTTGAAAAACCAAACATGTTTCGGAGCTTCCAACACAGTAGGTTATGGTTGACTGAGTCAAATGCTTTTGAAAAGTCTAACAAAGAAAGAAGTGTTAGTTCTCCTTCATCAAATGGTATTCTAATATCATCCACGATTTTTACCATAGCAGTGGCGCAACTGTGTTTTGGCCTATAGGCTGACTGCAGCGGAGAGAGTAATTCACTTTTTTGAATAAAACATAAGATTTGCTCAGCCATTAAGGATTCACATACTTTAGAAAATGATGATACAATGCTTATAGGTCTGTAGTCAGCGGGGACAGTCGGGAGAGGCTTCTTTGGTACTGGCACAACCACTGTTTTCTTCCAAGCACTAGGAAAACAACCACTTGTAAAACAGTGGTTAATTATATGGGTAAGCGGATTTAGGATGAAAGGAAGCACAATCTTAACAAATCTTAATGAAATCCCATCATTACCCACCGCGTTCGATTTTATTTTCATTAGAGACCTAGCCACATCACACTCACTAATTCCATGAAATTCAAAGGAGTCATTAATGCCAATACGATCCACAGGTAACGGCGGTACGGAGTCTGAGACATTGCCTGAGTCGATAAAGTAATTATTTAAGATATTGGGTTCAATCGTGCATAACTCTTTATTTTTCCCACAAACTTTTAGATTTTTTAGGTTACGCCAAAGCTCTTTCGATGGAAGAGAAGGGTTCAATTTGTTTTTCATAAATTTTATTTTAGCCTGTCTTATTATCAGTGTAGCTCTATTGCGAGCAGATTTGTAAACATTCCACGATATTTCAGTTTGTAATCTTCTCCATTTAGAGTGACACATATTACGCTTTTTTATTGCACAATATACTTTTTCAGAAAACCAAGGACAAGATTTACTTACAGCACTAACAGTACGAGTAGGGACATGGCGATCAAACAAGAGGGTTAAGTTCTTGTTAAGGTGGTCAAGTTTTTTGTCTACCGAATCTAAATACCAACAGTCACTCCAGGGTATACGTATAATAATGTAACACTCATAGTCTATGAGAAACACAGACAGTGCAGAAAAAAAACTATCTAACGGAAAACACTTATTTGGGTTATACACACATGAAATTAGAACCTTAATTGTGCCATCAGTAATTTCTGAGATTATGAATTCATTGGCTGAGTCAGATGACATAATAAGAGGTTTGATTCTAAGAGTTTTTTTACAATATATAGCCACACCACCTCCTCTTCTATCTTTTCTATCGTTACGGACAATATTGTAATTATTTATGCAACAGTGGAGATCGCAAATTTCACTATTTAACCACGTTTCACTAACACAAATAACATCTACCAACGATTGTTCAAAAATGTATCTAACATAGTCCATTTTATCAGACGTTAAGCTACGTGCATTAAAATGAACCATGTTAAGGCCAACATATTGCTTGCACATAATAGGTGTACTCGCGTACAGCAATTTGTTGCAATTTATTACAATTTTGCAACAAATATCCGCTTTTTCCATTTTTTTACGCAAAAAAATTGCAGAAGTGATGGAAATGAGAGAGTAAAGTGACGTTTATTTTTGTGAGAGGCTGCAAAATTCTGCTTGACAAATTTTTTCCATCACATTTGTCCAGCAGCAAAACAGCTGATGAAAAAACATATGTTTGTAATTTGCGAAAATTGCAAAATTGAAATTCAAAATAAAAAAAGTTAAATATGGACGAATTAATTATGAAAGATGTAAATAAATAACATTTGATTATGTCTGCATCTGTACTTGAGCTAAATTTCGGATGATAACAGCAGCATTGTATGCTTGTTGCTTAATGTAGGAAGTCCGCCGGTTACCTAACTTATATGTATGCATGTATGTATGCACGTCAATATGCAATGCCATCAGGCAGTCGCAACTCCATTGTTATATGTATATGTACATACATACATGTTTCTTTATTAGTAAAATATAATGCATGCATAATCTACTGCTGAAACTAAGCTAAAGTAATACAAATTTCATCTAAATTTTTGTAAAAATAGGATTTGTTTATATTTTGTTAATTCTTATAGTTTTAATTTGATCAGCTGTTCGTCTTTGCTGCAAGATTTGAATAGATTTGCATTTTTTTACTTTTTTGGATAATTATCTCTGGTGGGAGGAAAAATCGTTTTTGGCGAGATAGAGAGTGATAGAGGCAGACAGAGAAAAGCTGCTGGAAAAAGTAAGCGAATACAACTAATATCTAACACAAGCCTATGATTGCCATTAGCACTGATAGTTAGGTTCTCAGTCATAATGATTTGAATTTTCTATACTGGGCTGTGAGAGAAACATATGTATATGTGTTGACAAAATGCAAATAAAGATTAAAGCCACAGTTAATCGTGTAACAATTTTCATTAAAAGAGAAAAGTGAGATTATAGAAACTAAGGGTAAAATAAATGAGAATAGAAAAGAGATACAGACATAACTTATAAATACAAGATACAATTGCTCAAATGACATATTTTTATAATTTTACAATTTTTATGCAATACCAACAATTTCATCGATACTTTTCTTATCAGATACTCTTATTGCTTGTTCGCCATCTCTTTTTCTGACCATAACATGACCCCCTACAGAAAAAGCCGCTGATAGATGTTTTTGCCGCCTCAATTGAGCAGCATATCGCATTACCTCACGATTCGCTCTTGATAAGCTTTCATGTAAGCGAATACGGGCAGAGCCATTCAAAGAAATATCACTTACTACCAGAGCTCGTTTGGTTGCCTTGCAGTGCCCAGCAACTGCTTTGAAGAATTGACGCCGAGCATGGGAGGAGAAGAGTTTTACCAGAATGGGTTGCTGGGAGTTGTTTGCGCTATTTTTCTCTTTATTTGTTGGTATACGAAAAGCTTCTCTAACTGCAGGTATCTCAGTTTTAACTGCTTTACATATTTTTTTGAAAATATTGCCATACAGTTGTCATGCACATCATTAGGTATGCCGCTAATAATTAAATCGGCGGCTACTGCATCATTTTCACGCCTAACAGCATCTCTCTTTAATGCCATCACCTCTGCCCTTAAATTGGCAACCTCTTCACAAGTTGACTCAACAGCTGTCAACCTTACTTCCAAAAACTTAACGCTATATTTTATAGTTACCAACTCAGCAGAGATCTCATTAATTTTTTGTGTTAGTCTCTCTTCACAGCTCTTAATATTAATACTCAGCTTCTCAATCATGCTCTCCTTCTGCTTTACCATTCTCATTTCCAGCTGATCGATCACGGTTTGCTTTAACTTATCCATCTTCGTTTCCAGCTGCTGCAGCCAATGCACATTTGGCGCGCTCTCAGCCTCTCTGCCTTTTTGGAGGAGGGGGGTGTTACCTTTTTGGGGGGACAACTTAGTGCTTCGAGTTACTTTTTTCTCAGCATACGACATGTTTTTATTTATTGTTTTCTAATTTATTTCGCACACGTATCTTATTGTAAATGTTACACTAGGCAGCCACCAACGTTTATTGTACAGATTCGGTTGACAGACGGGTTTAATTATTTGCAGAAACAAATGAAAAGTCGATAAAACCGGCAGCGCATTAAAAACACGTCTACTCAAGCATAGCAAAAAAAAAAATTATGACAGAGATATCACTTAAAATGTTTTTATAAGGTCACTTTATAATACAAATATATAAAAGTGGGCGTGGCCGTCAACCGATTTTAAATATTTTCCGTCCAAACGTTTGCCTAAGTAAGTAAATCACGCGTACCAAATTTTGTCGATATATCTTCAATGGTTTCTGAGTTATGACATATAAAACTTGCAAGGTTTGACCCTTAATAAGTGGGCGTGGCACCGCCCATTTTCCAAAATGTCATCAAATTTCTTCCTAGGGGACTGAGCTCAGCACGTGGGTAAAATTTCATCACTCCAGCTATATTAGTGACTGAGATACCAAATTTCCGATTTTTTCTATATAGGAAAAGTGGGCGTGGTCATGGTCCGATTTCGCCCATTTTCAATACCAACCCTCCCAGTCTCAATACCAACTTGCATTTCAAATTTCATCAAAATATCTCAATTTTTGCGCGAGTTAGAATGTTTACAAACGGACGGACGGACAGACGGACGGACGGACAGACGGACGGACGGACGGACATGGCTCAATCGATTTTTCTTTTCACCCTGATCATTTTGATATATATAAGTCTATATCTATCTCGATTATTTCACTCTGTTACAATCCACTGTTATGTGATTAAAACTATAATACTCTGTGTACTAGTACAGCTGAGTATAAAAAAGGTCAGCAAATTGGATGCAAGGCAGCAGTATGGTCCTGCGGGCAACAACCTGTGCACGTGGAACCCGCAGTAGCAGAAAATGGGTTCGTATGCGGAAAATCGAAGACATCTATGTTTATAGTTGCTACATACCGCCAAGCACCCCTCTCGATATATTTAAGGGAATCGTCGATAAAATAGCCGGGTATGCAGCCGACAGACAACGCTTTATAATTGCAGGCGATTTCAATGCCTGGGCAATCGAGTGGGGCTCACAAAGGACTACGCAGAGGGGTAGAGCACTGCTTGAAGCATTCGCATGCCTAGATGTCGCTCTACTTAATACAGGCCGAGAAAATACTTTTTCAAGCAACGGGCATGGATCTATTATTGACCTCACATTTGTCAGTGCCAAACTTTTTAGATTGTCGAAGTGGAAAATTAGTGACTGCTACACACAAAGTGACCACAATGCGATCTTAATTGATGTCGCTTTACAAGCAGACACACGGCTAAGCAAGCAACCTCGCTTAACACGCCAAGTGTGGAAAGTTAGCACATTTGATATCGAAGTATTCAAAGAAATGTTTCCAAACTCGGAATACAGAGGTAAAGCGAACGACATGGCCACTTGGATAATGAAAGATATAAGAGCAGCCTGTGATGCGTCAATGTCGCAGAAAATGAATCGCGACCTCAATCTTCAACCTACTGGTGGAACGAACACATAAATGCCCTAAGGAAGGAGTGCATACAATCAAGAAGGCGCTTCCAGCGCTCAAGGGGCAGAGCCAACTTCGAGGAATTAAGGGAGAAATTCAAAGCGGATCGCCACTCATTGAAAAAGGCAATCAAAGAAAGCAAACGCAAATGCTTTCTTGAACTTTGCGACGACACTGAGAATAACCCATGGGGAACAGCGTACAAGATTGTGACCAAAAAACTGAAAAGCGCCAGAGACTCAGCACCAACGTGTCCCATCTTCCTGGATACTGTAGTGAACACTCTATTCCCTACACAGAGGAAGCTAGTTTCACCCATCCAGAACGGCATACTGCAATCTTTTCAGAAAGTAACAGACGAAGAAGTTATCCAAGCCGCAAAGAGGCTCAAAGACAATAAGTTCCCTGGCCCAGATGCTGTGCCTAACAGGGTACTTAAGGCAGCTTTCTGTCATGCACCTTCGGTATTCACTAAGCTGTTTAACGTATGTCTAGCAGAGGGTACATTCCCATCAATATGGAAACATCAAAGATTGGTGCTTCTACCCAAGCCTGGCGAGGATCTTACACTGCCATCTAGCTACAGACCCATATGTTTGCTCGACTCGGCTGGAAAGGTACTTGAAAGAGTCATTTATAACCGCCTCGAAAGGGATGGTCTGGCATTAGGAGGTATATCCGAAAACCAGTACGGTTTTAGAAAAGGAAGATCCACAGCTCATGCTGTAAGTGCCTTAAAAAATGTAGCACAGGACGCCATAAGTGGTACACGATGGCTTGCAGGCTCTAAAGAGTACTGCCTGGCAGTTACCCTCGACGTAAAGAATGCATTTAATACTGCCAACTGGGCAAAAATACTAGATGCTCTGGACCGCATTGGGGTACCAAACTATCTGAGAAGGCTTATACGAAGTTATTTCGAAGACCGGACTGTCGAATATGAAACATCAGCCGGCACTAAGAGAATAAAGGTCACAGGTGGAGTTCCTCAAGGCTCATTGCTCGGCCCACTGTTGTGGAATATTATGTACGATGACATATTACGTCTCAGAGTTCCAAAAGGTGTTAAAATATATGGATTTGCCGATGACGTCGCTTTGGTCATTACTGCTAAACAGTTAGACGATATTCGTGAAAAGGCTGATGAAAGTATAAACTACGTCCAAATGTGGCTAAATAAAAATGGACTACAGCTCGCAGAACATAAAACAGAAACAGTGCTCATCTCCAGCAGGAAAAACGTAGAACATACCACAATTATATGTGGAAATCACGAAATAGCCACGCTTCCAGCGGTCAAGTACCTAGGAGTTATGATAGACAGAAGGCTTTCGTTTAAAGCCCACCTCGAGTACGCAAACGAGAAGGCCTCGGCAACCGTATCAGGATTAACACGTATAATGTTAAATGCGCGTGGACCCAAGCAAAGAAGGCGACAGCTACTTGCGTGCGTTGTAAGGAGTCAAATCCTCTACGGCGCTCCTGTGTGGCACCACGCTGCAGAGCGTCAGTCATACTTCCGGGGCATCAACGCCACTTACCGCCTGTGTGCACTGCGAGTGTGCTGCGCGTTTAAAACCGTGTCGGATGAGGCAGCGCTGGTTATTTCTGGGCTATACCCCATAGACATACTGGCAAAAGAAGCTGCAATGATTGCACAAAACGGAGTCGAGCGCTCAGCGGCATGGGAGGCCAGCATACAAAGCTGGCAGTTTAGGTGGGTCAATACCTCGAAAGGACGCTGGACACATAGATGCATACCAGACCTAAGAGGCTGGCTGAAAAGAGCACACGGTGAAGTTGATTTCTACCTGACGCAGTTCCTATCTGGACACGGTTGTTTCAAGGTCTATCTCTTTCGCTTTAAGCACGAGTCGAACCCAACGTGCGACCACTGCGGGGGGCAAGCAATAGAGGATGCATACCACGTATTCTTTGAATGTGCAAGATTTTACGAATCCAGAAAAAAAGCTCCGTAGAATATTTGGATGCGACTATACACCCGAGTCGTTCGTGAAGCATATGTTAGAAAGCAAGACAAAATGGACTGTATCGAGTGACGTAATAGCAGACACCATGAAAACACTGAGAAGCCTAGAGAGAATACGGCGAAGCAGCGGCGACTAAAGGAGCGCTAATTGTGTCAGTTTTCCCTTCTAAACATAGGTACGCCTAACAATTACCACTTCGAATGGAATGGATACGTACAGGAGCTCGGCCTCCTGCATCCATCATCGCGCGTGGTGCGGAGCTTTGGCCTCCGCAGACCACCTAACATTGAGCACTTCGAGTGGAACGGATACGCACAGGAGCTCGGCCTTCTGCACCCGTTACGGATACGTACAGGAGCTAGGCCTCCTGCATCCGTCATCGCGCGTGGTGCGGAGCTTTGGCCTCCGCAGACCACCTAAAATTGAACACTTAGAGTGGAACGGATACGTACAGGAGCTCGTCCTCCTGCATCCGTTATGGACGGATACGTACACGAGCTAGGCCTCCTGCATCCGTCATCGCGCGTGGTGCGGAGCTTTGACCTCCGCAGACCACCTAACACTGACCACTTTTATAAAAATACAAAAATACATGCCTTCTCTAATTTTGTATCGAAAATCTATCGAAATCCCACACATACCAAAACAAAAACGCAAAAATAACCAAACATACAAACATTTAAGAAGAACAAGAAAGAGAAATGTTAAACTGAATAACGATCAGCCACGTGGAGACGGGTTATTTAGCGAGATGTTTCTCTACATGTTTCGTTGGCGAAAAAAGTTATGTGGAGACGGGCTTTAAAGCACAAAGTTGCCCAAATCTCATCTTTTGGGCGCGGTGGAAATTTATTTTCAGTTTCCCTTTACTTCAAATGTAAATAAATAAATTTAAACTCTTAAAGCTCCAACCTCACAAAAGAGGAAGAAGATGAATATTGCATTATAGGACTCAACAAAAAAACAAAAAACCAAATCGGTTCAGAGGTTTTAATAAATTTTTGATATTTGATTTTGACAGACTGCAGAAATGAATATTTCTCTGGCAAAAGACACCTTTAAGTAACTTAAATGTCTTTTTTTTGGGTATTTAACTTTAAAGGCACTTTTATCTTCAAAAATAATATAAGAAATCGATCAGCAAATTAAAGGCTCCTTAAGATTTTAAAAGAACTTTGAATTTGATTATGAAATTGGCCCTAAATTCCATACAATTGGAAAATAATTTAATATACATACTTTTATTTTCTTCTTGTAAATAAAATGGGGAATGGGAGATTTTTCAGAAAATAAATATTTTTTGAGTGATGTTACAACGTTCGTTGTGGCATAGTTTTTCACTTTTGCATTTTTTGACATAGAAATGGGCGTTACGAAAAGCGAAAAAATTTTATGTGGAATCGGCTCTAGAAATAAACAGTAATTTTTATACTCAGCTGCACTAGTACACAGATTATTATAATTTTAATTACATAACGGTGGATTGTAACAGAATGAAATAACCGAGATGGATATGGACTTATGTATATTAAAATGATTGGGATGAAAAGTGAAATCGATTGAGCCATTTCCGTCCGTTCATCCGTCTGTAAACACTCTAATTCGCACAAAAATTTTTTTTTGTTTCTCGGATATAGTTTTTATTGTAGATATCATTCTTGGTGAATATGAAAATTTTTATAAAATCTTAACCTAGAATACAATGACGTTATTCGTTGCACATGGCTTCAAATAACATTTGTATGAAAAGCAATTTTATTTAATCTATATATGTATATATAAAAATCAAGCCTATTTCTCTGTTGCCGGCTTTCGCCCAAACGCGTGGAGGGATTTTGACCAAATTTACACACCAGCGGAGTACCTTGCCGTAGATGGTTTCTTTTCACTTTCTTTTCTGATCATAGCACTTAAGTTGTCCGTCTTTAAATTACAAAACTTTGTTAACTCTTCTTTATCATTTCAATTCTCTTCTCCTAATTCTTTTCTAAATATTTATTATTATTATTTATTTTATTATTTTTATTTCATTTTATTTTCAAATTGTTAATTTTAAATAAATATATCTAGCACATAAGTTAGGCATGATGATTTCTAATACTTGCTCGTTGTACGATAAAAGATTTTATCTTAATGTACTAATTTTTATGTCAAATAAATACAAATACAAATGAAAGGAATTTATCAGGGAATTTACATAGAATAGTACTCATTGTGCTTCCTAGATCGTGTCTCCAGATATTGGTATCAAATGAAAGGTATTGATGAGGACTTGAACAAAGAACCCTTTTAATTGTGATGCCTAGACCGGGTCTGCAGATATGGTCAAGACATGGACCCGACGACCCTCAAATGTTTCTGAGCGACATTGGTATCAAATCAAAGGTCTTGATGAGGACTCCGACACAGAAATATTATAATTGTGATGAATAGGCCGGGTCCCCATATATGGGTCACAACGTGGACCTGGATGAAACTGAAAAGTAGGAATCGTGGCTTCAATACAGAGATGTTCTAGATGTAATGCTCAACCTGGTTCCCTGGGTAAAGGGCAATTAAGAAGAAGAGGAAAGTCGAATGGAATGGGAATGGGAGGGGAAAGAAATGAAAATAAACTGGGTGAGCGAAGTGGAGAGAGAGATTAGGATTGGGAAAGGGGTGACAAATGAGAGGGGGAGGGAAAATGAGGGTTAAGGGAAAGGAAACGGAGATGAAAGAGAAAGGAAATAATAAAGTAAGGGAAAGGGAGTGGAAGTCTAAGAGAGGTCCGGTCTCCAGATGTGGGTCAAAATATGGGACCTTAATGATCTCGGAATATTTTTAAGAGATATCGGTATAAAGGAGAAGGAATAAGAGGGGAATGAATGGGAGAAAGACAGAAAAGGAGAGGTAAGAGAGAGCGTTAGAGAAAGGGAAGCGGAAATGAAAGGAAATATAAATCGAAAGGGAAAGAGAGTTGCAGACTAATACGAAGAAAAATGGGATAAGAACATAAAGAGGGCAAACTTTTGAAAATATCAATTTTTTCCTTTACTTTTTTGAACTTAACTGACTTTTGCTGAGCTTTGCAAACCATGGTTAATTAATAAAAGTTTTCGCATCCCGACATTCGTACATACATACATACACACTCCATGTAACTTGTTTGTGTATTCTGTCGTGCTTCTGTGAAAATCATAGTTCGCCTTTGTAGAAATCATATTTCGCCATGCTCAAAAGTCACCCAAATTTGATATAAGCACCATTATTAAAGTAAAAAAGTAGAAAAAAGTTAAAAATCATCTGTTTGGTAAGTTAACCTGTATAAATTAGCCTCGCGTGCAACCCTTCGCACACTCAACACACACACACTCGTGTTGCCAAATGTCAAATCGCATAGCACATACATATGTAACACAGAAATCAAAATTCAACAGACTTGTATGCTGTGCCCTGTGCCGCTATGCGTTGAGTAATCGATTACGCGGAAAGCCCACTAAACAGATTTCGTATGTGACAGTTCTTATGTTGTGCGCTGCTGTGTTATGCAAGTATAACCGGACCTTAAGGCATCTCCGCAGTAGCCATGGGTAATGGCGCAATTTTTTTGGTGCTGATACAATAACTCCAGCGTGTGGCCGTAATGTAACTTTCATTAGCTTGCGATGTCCACATATCAGTGGTTATAGCACAATACGTAACATCGAAAAGATTTACCATACACACGTTTCGTAATGTTGTACGAGAAGGTAACTCATAGCGAGGATCGAGCAAATTCACAAGGTGGCGAAAGCCTTTATTTTCGACAACTGAAAAAGGTCGTAAATCTGAACTGCTATAATAAATCAGAGCACTGTCAAGACTTTTTTTTCTGGTTGAGGAAGCTTCGTATTTTTTATTTAAAAATGGCGTGATGAGTCCTGAAACATTTGGTAGTTCGCTTACTGTCAAATTGTGATGTATTCGCTTCAGATGGCTTGACAAATTGGTGGTATCGCCACTTGTCTGGTACAATTTTCCACATTTTATGCATTTGGCACTTTTTCCATCCTTAGACTTGTTACAAAATTTTCACACTGTTGACTTCCCATAATTTGTTCGCTTATCACGCGCTTCCTCAGACTCACTGTCCAATTCGATAGTATTGGGACCTGCGTTCAAAAGAACACATATAAATATACTCATACCTAGAATAATTTGGGTTACCTTTGTCATTACTTAAGACTCCTTCCATTTCCGCAAGCGCCAACGCCAATAACCTACATAAGCAATTTATAACATAGTTGCCCAAGCCCTATGCTCGCATACACATCTTGTTTTTGTAATGCTCGTAAGTATAGGATTTTACTCGCCTATACACTTTCATAAGAAATTTGTGTATATAGGCGAGCATAGGAAAATAAAATTTGTATATTCCCGAAACGTTTCTATGGAAATACAAAAACAATTTTTTATTTTGATTCGAACAGGTCCAACCCATCAATGAAAAGAATGAAATGTGGAACATATATGTATGTATATACATATGTATACTAATTTGATTCATATTTTCGACATTTGTGGTTGATAGTTGCAAAACTGACTCGAGGTGTTTGTCTGAGATCCGGTTTCTGTGTTTTGATTTTACAATTTTTAATATTGATTATACACTTTCACATTTATACGTACTAAAAACATTGACGAAAGTTTTAAAATAAACGCCCGAAGGCAAAGATATATAATTTTGTCACACTAATAATTAATCTAATAATTAATTAATTATTTATTTATATATTTTGAAAAATTTAGAGGAAGGCATTGAAAATTAATTAATAAATTCAGTAATAGTAGCCAAAGTTCATAAATCTCGTATTAAAGATATTTTTTAAGCTTTCTAAAAACAATCCACTTTTCAATATTAATAAATTATTTGTTTATAAATATTAATATTAATTTTATTAATTAAAAATGTATACATATACTCCAATGCATATTCAATAGCTTTGTTTGCATAACATAAATATAAATAAATACAAAGCTGGATTTTTTAGTCAATTTCGATTATCAGTCTGGTATGTGTCCTAATTTTTTTACTGGGTTATCGAGATGTCAATGAAGTTGTAGAAAACTACAAAAACAAACATAGAAAAAAAATTTTTTTCTTTAAATTATGACATTGCTCGCCCGTAAGAAATGTTTGGGCATCATTGATTTATAATATGTAAATTTTGTTTGGAAAAATGTTTCTCTTATGTTTTTACCTTTTACCAGCTCCTTTCCGCGTTTATCAGTGATGGTCATGGATTAAAATATCGAATATCGGAAAAAAATATCGATGTATCGAAAAAGTTCAAAAACATCGATGAATCGATATTATATCGATATCGCTTCCAGCATTAGCGGCCACATTGAGGGTGAAAACAGAATCACAAGCTTTATTATTAATATCTTAGAAGTACCAACTGTAAAGGCAAATGTTTTGTTCACCAAATGTATGTAATTTCCTTTGTTGGTTGCGTTTTTTATTAAATAATACGCATGATTTTAGGTTCCTATTTTATTTTGTTACTAATCAAATAATAGAAATGGCAATAAAAATAAATTTTTTCTTTGCTCTTTAAAGTTGTAGCGTTCCTCGAAATATATATTTACTTTTTTCAACCCCAAATGTGGGAAAATAATTAATGTCCAAATCCCGGGATCCCGGGATTATAAAATAAAATCTCGAAAATCCCGGGATCGTAAAAATCGGAATCCCTAATACAATTATATACATATATTATGACAAAAGATGTAATCTATGTTATTATTATATGGTGAAAATATCAAGCACTTATTAGAAAAACAAGTAAGGAAGCCTAAGTTCGAGTGGAACGAACATTAGATACTCAGATGTATGCTTTCATTGTTAGTTTGCGTTTGATGGAAACACGGCGTATTTTACATAAAGCGAGTGCCGCATAAAGTGGGCGTAGCCACGCCCATTTTCAACATTTTTATCAGTCATCCAACTAAGCATATGAATATTATTCTTTGTGCAAAATTTCATTCCTTTTTGATTTCTAGTTACAAAGATGTCACGTTACAAATTCCCAAAGGGTGTTCCAGAAATATCTTTGTTAAAAAGTAGGCGTGGTCATAAACCGATTTCAATGAATTTTTGCGTGTCTATTAACACAAGTTGTAAAAGTGTATAAACCAAGTTTCGTTATAATATCTCAATTATTTGTCGAGTTATAGGCTAAGAAATCTCGTATATTCCTTTGTCTAAAAAGAGGCGGTGCCACGCCCATTTTCCAGAATTTTTATATTTTTTGTTTCCGGTCTATTGTGGAACTCATGCCACAAAATTTCAATGAATTATCTTTATATTTGACAAAGATATCGCTTAAAATGTTTTTATTAGGCCACTTTATAGTTCCCATGTATAAAAGTGGGCGTGGTCGTCAAACCGATTTCGCTAAAATTTTGAACATGTATTACCACAAGTAATAAAAGTGTACACACCAAGTTTCGTCATTATATATCAATTATTTGTCGAGTTATGGGCTCAGAAATCTCGTATATTCCTGTTTCTAAAAAGAGGCGGTGCCACGCCCATTTTCCAAAATTTTTGTGTTTTCGTTTTATGTCCGCAGTTGGACTCCTGCTATAAAATTTCAATGATATATCTTTATATTTGACAGAGATATCGCTTAAAATGTTTTTATTAGGCCACTTTATAATACACATATATAAAAGTGGGCGTGGCCGTCAACCGACTTTAACTATTTTCCGTCCAAACGTTTGCCTAAGTAATAAAATCACGCGTACCAAATTTCATCGATATATCTTCAACGGTTTCTGGGTTATGACATATAAAACTTGCAAGGTTTGACCCTTAATAAGTGGGCGTGGCACCGCCCATTTTCCAAAATGTCATCAAATTTCTTCCTAGGGGCCTGAGCTCAATACGTGGGTAAAATTTCATCGCTCCAGCTATATTAGTGACTGAGATACCAAATTTCCGATTTTTTCTATATAGGAAAAGTGGGTGTGGTCATGGTCCGATTTCGCCCATTTTCAATACCAACCGTCCCAGTCTCGATACCAACTTGCATTTCAAATTTCATCAAAGTATCTCAATTTTTGCGCGAGTTAGAGTATTTACAGACGGACAGACGGACGGACAGACGGACGGACGGACGGACGGACATGGCTCAATCGATTTCTCTTTTCACCCTGATCATTTTGATATATATAAGTCTATATCTATCTCGATTATTTCATTCTGTTACAATCCACCGTTATGTGATTAAAACTATAATACTCTGTGTACTAGTACAGCTGAGTATAAAAAAACGCAATATTCACTCCTCAATATCTTTTAAATTACTTACTTTTTTTTTAAAAATGATTAAAGCTAGTGAAAGCACGGCCATTTCTCTTGAAGACAAAGTTTTAGTTTTTCGGATATCTTTCTTGCGGCTTGCAATATTGTAAATTAAGCCTCATTAGTTTTGCAATATTTTCTCCATACAAAAAAAATTAAAAATTTTGAATCACGCTTTTAGACAGTTTATGGACGTATGTAAGTGGCTTCGTCAAACTGTATATTAATTGCATTAATTGATTGCGCCTAAAACATGCTACAAATGCTGCCGTTGTTTTCGATGACAAATACCTTATTTTACAAAAACATATTTTTCTATATACCCAAATAAGATATCCGAAAAATTAATAGGTTGTCTTCTAGAAAAATGGTCGTGCTTTCAATAGCTTTAATCATTTTTTAAAAAAAAAAGTAAGTAATATAAAAGATATTGAGGAGTGAATATAGCCAAAAGCGCGTTTTCGCCTCTATTGACATGAATATCTCAAAAACTGTACGTGTCACCGAAAATTTCATATTCAGATTCAACGCACCGAAATCCTTTAGAAAAATAGAATTTCATTTCGGTAACACCCAGAAAAAAATCGTGTCAAATCAACCAAAAATCAACAAATTTTGTGGTTAATTTTTTTCAACACGATGCTTAATGTATGCCATCCTGTAAACGTGTAAATTTAACACAACTGTCAAGTGTTAGTTTAACAGGATGATAACTGTATAATTAATACTAAAAAGTATTGAGTTTTCCTGTTTATTTTACAATCTAAACTAGTCAAATTAACACGAAATGGTCGTGTTGATTTAACAATAATATCTTTTTAATTTAACCATCAATTTATTGTTAAATTAACTAGAAATTCTTGTTCATTTTACAATTTATTTTTATAAATAAAAGAAGCATATAAAACATAAAATATATAATCAGCAGATAAATAAAGCAGCTACTTCGGTATCGCTCGATATATGAGGACCTCCTCGTGGTAAAAATTGCAAACTATGAAGAGGAAAAAGAAAATATTGAACAATAAAAACTTTTATAAACAAAAATACAATCTATTTTTAACACACCTGCAAACTGAAAATATAAGTGGAAAAACCATTATCACGCACTGCCAATGATGCTAAACTCTCATCATTTCCACGGCACAAAATTTCTGACAGATAATTTGCGCAGCGAATAAAAACGCGTGACCGTTCTGGTTGAGTTATTTATTTCAAGTAACTGTTCTGCAAAAATCGAATGATCTTTTTGTCTATATTTGATGAACAATAAGTATATAAGTAATGCATGTAAAACTAAGTACATAATAATAGAGAGAAATTCAGTATTGGTTTGCAGAGTTGTATTCGGAATTCAACAAACGCCCCTTCAAACCAAACGGTGCATCATTAAAATTCAAGATTAAATTTCCATTTTTAATAATTTACAATTATTTATGTTTCTGCTTCCCCAATGGTTTCGTAAGTATGTCCGCTGCATTTTCCGTTGTTGGAATATATGACACTTCAACTTGCCTTTCTTCGTACATTTCACGGATGTAGTGGTATCGAATATCAATGTGCTTGCTTCGCTTTTGCACCATAGGATTTTTCACCATGAACTGAGCGCTTTGATTGTCGCATAAAACCGAGGTTGGTTCCTCTGTGTGTTTAAAGTAGCCCAACTCATTCAAAAGTAGGCGAATGAAAACTGTTTCTTTCGTTCCCTGACACAACGCAATATATTCTGCTTCCATGGAACTCAGTGCAACCACGGACTGATTTCGCGACTCCCAAGCTATGGCCCCACCTGCCATTAGTATAAGGAAACCTGAGAAGGACTTTCTGTCGACTTTATCACAACCCCAGTCTGCATATGTGAAGCATACAAAACTTTTACAATTAGGGAAAGTAATTTTACCATTAGAGCCCGTGCACAATTGACTTCTACCTCGCTTTGCTTCAGAGTTTTGCTTTGACAGTTTCGTTCAGCATGTGCTTTTCAAAGGGACATGTTCACAATTGAGATGAAGCGAGTAAAGCAAAGTATAAAGTTAGCCATCTCTCAACTTTTTTACACTTTGACAAACATCTCCTCTTGTGTGTGTGTGTGTGTATGTTTGTATAACTACACTTATTTTAGCGATTTCGCGCAATTTCGTGAAAAGTGAACAGAGAAAGGTAAAAAATAACATTCGAATAAGCAGAAAAAAGCAAATTTCCCAAATATTTTACCAAAAATCAGATTTATAAATTAAAGCAAAGAATTGAAGTGGAAATTGTCAAAGTGTTAATTGTAGCAAGCATCTGAAATTTCGCTTTGCTTTAAGGTTTTTTCTATCAAAGTTGGAGCAGACAAAGCCAATTGTGCACGGGCTCTTAGGATTTTTCTTCAAGTATCTCAGCACATATTTAGCCGCTTGCATATGCTCCCTATGTGGATGTGAATTGTATTGTGACAGCCTCGAAACTACATGCGCAATGTCTGGACGAGAAATGACAGCCAGATACAACAGCCCACCGATCATACATTGATAAACCTGTGTCTCCAAATTTTCGCACTGCTTCTCACATTTTTCTAGAACGGTACCTGGCGCCCAAGGCGTTGCTGCGGGTTTGCACTCCTCCATGCCCCACTGACGAAGAAGTTGTTCTGCGTACCTTTTTTGATGGATACTGATATCACCACGATCACCATTGCGCTCCACTTCCTTCCCGAGATGAAATGATATGGGGCCACGATCAACCGCCTCGATATAGTGGTTCAACGACTCGATTATTGTTTGCATTTCGTGCTTGTTTGAGGTCGCTATCATCATGTCATCCACATAAAGCCCGATAATGGTGATGTCGCCTTTTTCACGACGAATAAAAACGCGTGAGATAAGACGTGTTTTCTTTCCGCTCCGTTTATTTCTAAATAAATATCTTCACATACCTAAAATAAATAATCATATATACTTTCATACATTTGTTTATGGTGCATCGAAATGGTGTGAACCAATAATAAGTGAGATAGTGACTCTTGTTAAATAATAATTTTTAATTTTTTTTGCTAATATGCCTTGTTTGTGTGGTCTAAAAGTGCAATAACTTTTTTCACACAGATTGTGTTGGTATTTTGCCTTCGGACGTTGAGTTTTTGCTCAATTCTGCAAAGAGATTTTTCTGTAACGCTTGTGCTGCGGCCCGCCGAAATTCAATTCGTACACCCCCGCCATCTGCCGCTTCGGTGAGCAATTCCAACAATGCTAAAACAATGCCTACCAAATCTTATGCTAGTTCTCCTGCTGCTGAGAAGACGAATAATTCATCAGATGATGGGAAAAATAAACAACAAACATCTTCTAATCCCACTACAAAAGCTCCAGTTGCCGTGAAGCCAAATGAGTCATCTAATGAAGGTAACAACAAATATCAAAATTCAAAGCCCAATGCAAAATCGCCTGTTGTGGAGAATCAAAATGACTCGTCAACTGAAGCCAACAACAAGCACCATGCATCTTTAGCATCTTTATACAATTCTGTCGCCTCCATTCGAGCTGAGAATTCTCGTATGCTCAAGTTACTCACCGCTCTGCATGCAGACAACAACAGCCTCATTAAAAAAGCGGACAGTATGCATGCTGTAATTATTTCATTGCAGCGAAGTCTTTGTGAAAAAGATGATGCGATTGCTCTGCTCTCTGCTGAAGTCAAAAGCCTCCGTGATTTTGTTGGTGCAGCCTTTGACAAGGCAAACAGTGTCAATGCAACAACAAAATCTGCATGTGTACCTAATCGTGTTTTTCTATCATCTAACACAGCTGATCATACTCTCTTATCACCGATTGGCTCTTTCCCTATTTCTTACTCTTCTGTTCTCGCCGACAACAATGCGTCACCTGATGCTAATTCTATGTCAACTAACAACCCCCCGCCTACGCGCCGCCCAACACCTGCTGTTAATGCTGGAAAGCAGCGCACGCTACTCTCTAATAAGTCAACTGAGAGCAGCCCGAACTCAAATGTGGGCCAACATGTAGTTACAAATGCACACGCTCAGCCAGTTATACGTACTAACAATGAGTGGGTTGTTGTCTCCAAGCGGAAACCCAGTAGTAAAAATGATCCGCGGGTGATTGGTTCCAGTACTAATGCTGAATTCAAGGTGGCTGTACAGAGGAAATGGGTACACTTAGCTTATTTTATGCCATCGGTCACTTCGGATGATATAATCGAATATGTCGGAAAGCATTCCGGTATTGATAAGAATCTTTTAGTAAGGGTATTCATTTAAGAGTATAAGTTTATAAAGTGTAAATTCCTATCAGTTTACACACACTGTTATATGAACGCACCTAATAATTTTTTTTCGTAAACTTGTCATCAGCTGTGCTATTGTCAAAATTTATTTAAAACTATATCTACATATATTAAAGACATATATTAAAATATGCCAAAAATAAGTGAGAAATCCAAATTAAAACGACTTTACAAAGAAATTTTTGTAAATGACTTACTGATGCTAGAGGTTTCTGTTGCGCAAGGTTGCTTTTTTCGAGTTTACACCGTTTACACACTGAAATGTGCGCGTAAATTTCTCAACCATGCGTAAATGATTTTCCATACAAAATTTGACAGTTCGTTTACAAACTTTATAAATTTACAAGTTTACACACTTTACGAGGCATTTATAAGGTTAAATGAATACCCTTAGTGTGTCATAGCCTCGTTAAGAAAAACTCCTCCGTAGATAATTTAAAACGCATCAACTTCAAATTTGAAGTTTCTGAAAATCTATATGAACAGTTGCTGAATCCTGAGCTATGGCCCGTTAATGTCACTGTGCGCCCCTTTCGTTTTTTTCAACGGACAGAACAGCGTTCGTAGCAGTCATAATAATCATAATTTAAGTAGAAATAAAACTAGTCTAAGGGCCGTTTACTCAACCTCTGATTAACGCTAACCACGGTTAAAGTTCGGTTAAACATCATTATCGACTTCATCAAACCATGTAATTAACATATGGTCGATAATGCAGTCAATAGCTTAACCGGACATTTGTCCTCCGGTTAGCGTTAATCAGAGGTTGAGTAAACGGCCCTAAGCCGTAATGATAATAACGTACGCATTTACTTTCAAAATATTTCGGGAATGCGCACAAAAGACCGTGATGTATTTTTGGCTACTTCACGTTGTGACTATGATGTTTATGTCATTGTAGAAACATGGCTCAATGCTGACTTCTTTGATGCAGAATTTTTTGATCAGAACCTGTATCACACCTACCGAAAAGATAGAGATCCAACCAAAACAGGCTGTAACAGAGGTGGCGGTGTCCTAATCGCTGTTAAGCGTTCTCTATTATCTTCTTTTGTCCGGCTTTCAAATGATGATTCGCTCTTTGACCAGCTCTGTGTTTGCATCTGCGGATCATCCAGCAAATTATTTATCTGTGTGTCGTATATCCCACCTGGTAGCACGGAATCCTTGTATTGTGCTCATGTGAACAATGTAATCGATATTTACGAAAATAATCCTAATTCTCACTACTGCGTTCTAGGTGATTTTAATCTAAATAAAATAATTTGGTCCAATCTACTAAATAATGGCATCCTAACGCCAACATATGTTAACAGTGCTCATGAAATTAACTTCTTAGATAGTCTCTTTGGTGCAAATTTCATTCAGATTAACTCATTCGTAAATAAACTGAATAATATTTTAGATCTCATATTTTCATTATTCATAATTGTCATCTAAATTTGATTTCTCATTTGACTGAATGTATTTTTCCCATATGCAAATCGGACATGCACCATGTTCCGTTATCGTTAGTCTTAGAATTTTTTGATCCAGTGCTCATGGATATAACGCATCAGAATGTCAGTTCTTATAACTTTAAGGAAGCTAATTTTGAGGTTCTTAACTGCGCTTTATCTGAAATTGATTGGAGTCAAATTTTCTATGGCAAGGCAGTTTCTGAATGCTTTGATATCTTCCTTTTGAAGTTGTCTAATTGCTTTAGTAGCTATGTACCCTACCTTCCGCCTAAAACGCATAAATTGCCCTGGCATACCAAAAAGTTAAAAAAGCTAAAAAATCAGAGAAATAAATTTTACAAATTATACAGAAGAACTAATGATATCTCCTTCAGGAATAAATACAAATCTTTTATGCTACAGTTTAACATTCTCGATAAATTTTTATATAATAAGTACATATCTCGATATGAAGAAGAGCTTAAAGAAAATCCTAAATTCTTTTGGAATTTTGTCCGCTCGAAAAGAGGGTTCTCTAATATTCCTACCTGTATGAAATTTAATGGCACCCGCGCAGAAGGCCTGGCCGATTTGGTGAACCTCTTTGCAGATTTCTTCAAATCTAATTTTGTTGTTGATCCAGATCATTTGAGTAACCCTTTTGACTCTGGTCCCTCCAAGACACTAGATTTTGGGTATTTGACTGTCTCTGAGCTAGATATCATCAATGGTATTTCTTCATTGCAATCTGCATGGAAACAGGATATCGACGGACTGTCCTCCTCCGTACTTAAGAAGTGTAGTCATTCTATTTCCTTACCATTATGCCATATATTTAACATCTCGCTCTCTACTGGCACTTTTATAGACCGTTGGAAGATAGCGTCGATCACTCCAATCTTCAAATCCGGTAACAAAAATGAGGTAACAAACTATAGGCCTATATCGAAGCTGTCCACCTGCTCTAAACTGTTTGAAAAAGTGGTTAAGAGCAAACTAGACTTTGCTATAAAAAGACTGATTGATCCTTGTCAGCATGGTTTCGTAAGTGGGCGGTCTACCGTTACAAATCTAGCTGTCTTTTCCCAATATTGTGTTTCTGCGTTTATGAGTGGGTGTCAAGTAGACACCATTTACACAGATTTCTCAAAGGCATTTGACAGAGTCTCTCACAGGATCCTTGTGTGGAAACTTGAACATATTGGCTTCCACTCTAGTTTTCTGTGGTGGCTTAAATCATATCTCTTAAACAGAACTACATATGTAGAGATCGAGAAAACTAAATCGTACTCATTCGTGGCCACTTCTGGCGTGCCGCAGGGTAGCATTCTTGGCCTTCTTTTCATAATTTTTATAAATGACGTTGGTTCATGCTTCAAACACTCAAATTATTTACTGTATGCGGATGATTTGAAATTGTTTCGAAAAATCACTGGTGCCTCTGACATGTTGGCCTCACAGGAGGATTTAAATGCACTTAATGCCTGGGCGATCCAAAACAATCTTCGACTCAATATTGGTAAATGTTGCCACATGACGTTCTCTAAAACCTTAAATACATATTCTTCAACTTATTTCATTTCAAATGTTCCTCTCACCTCAGTCAAAGAGTTTCGTGACCTTGGTGTTATTTATGACTCCTCCTTTGTTTTCACTAATCATATCAGTTCTATCATTCCTAAGGCCTACTCGAATCTTGCGTATATACGGCGCTATGCCAAAGACTTCAAAGACCCATACACAAGAAAGATATTGTATAATTCCCTAGTACGATCTAAACTGGAGTATGGCTCAGTCATTATGAACCCGCTGTATTCTTCACACTCTCTTAGAATTGAAAGGGTACAAAAAAAATTTTCACGGTTTGCCCTTCAACCACTTCATTTCGAAGCTCCATTTCCGTCTTACAGCTCTAGATGCATGCTCATCAACTTGACGTCTCTTGAATCGAGACGGTTCGTTCAAAATTTGATGTTTATCTATGACATTGTCTCTGGTTCTATTGACTGTCCTGTGTTGCTTGGGCAGATTAATTTCAATATCGCTAATAGAGTCCTTCGGTTCCATAACACGTTCCATATTCAGGTTCTACGATCGAACTATTTCAGTCTTGCCCCCATCGTGAGAGGACTACAAGAGTTTAATCGTCTGTCTAGAAATATCGATCTAGACTTTTCAATGACGAGGTCTCAGTGTAAGTCATGCATTGAGTCATACTATGTATCAAATTAGTATATTTTTCGTTAAGTATCGCAAAGTTCCTCCTTGGACTGGGTCTGGCCCAAGTGCCCTTTATGGCACAATTGCCCCTTATATTCAATAAGGTTTTATATTCAATGAAATTCATTAAAAACCGCATAAATACATTTCCCTGGGTCCTTTCGGGCCCAAGTACCCCTTACTGGGTATATGTATATAATTATAATTTGCTTTTTTTTTTTTTTTTTTTGTTTGGAACTCCCTACTGAGTAAAATTTATTAAGTGTAATTAAATTTTTTTTTTCTTTATTGTTTCACATATACTTATAAGTATTAATTTGTATCAAATTTTGTAACTGCACTGATCTAGTCTGTAAGATTTTTATAATCATAGACTTAATAAATTGAATTGAATTGAATTGAATTGAATTGAATTGAATATACACCGATGGATCTGACTTGCACCTTGTAAATCCCATTTTTGTTAATATCTCTGTGACTTTCTTATTCCACTCTCTACCAGCCTGTTTTAATCCATACAAAGCTTTCGCATCTTTGAACATAGGTGGTTGACACATGTAGACCGACTCCTTCAATTCACCATTCAAATACGCACCAACAATATCGACATGGTTGACCAACAACTTGTATTTTGCTGCTAATGCCAGCAATAACCGAATCGTTGAATGACGTACTACCGGAGCGAAGGTTTCGCAATAATCAATATTATACTTCTGCAAGCAACCTAACGCAACTAACCTTGCCTTGTACTTTTCGATCGAGCCATCAGGCTTCTGTGCAATAAACTTTCCTCGGTCTACCTACAGCACCTGTGCGTATGAGCTTTGGCCTACCTCGCTTTCGCTTATTGTTAGCCATTGGTACTTCTTCGTATTCTGAATCCGTTTCTTCTTCTGCGCTAACTTCTTCGTCTTCCTTACATGGTTCGTTGTTCGTTTTTACCTTCTTTTCGTTATGTTTATTTTCTTTACTTTCGACAAAAAATGGCTCTTCTTGATTTTCATCAATTTTTGTAGATAACTTGTATTGATTTGTATCAAATGATTTTTCAAAAAAATTTACATCACGGGAAATCGTTATTTGTTTCGTTTGTAAATTGATTAACCGATAACCCTTCTAAGTGACGTGATAGCCCACAAACTTTAGCATAACCCCCTTTGGCAAAAACTTACTACCGCGTGTTCTTGGGCCTTTCTGAAGTACGACCGCATCACACCCAAAAGTTCGCAAATGTGACACGGTTGGCTTACGTCCATTCCATCTCTCGTAAGGCGTGACAGTGCCCAAAACTTTTGTGGGGCACCTATTCCTAATATACGCTGCCGTGCTTAACTCTTCAGCCCACAAGGATTGTGGTAACCCAGATGCATTTAGCATACACCGAGCCATCTCAACCAATGTCCTGTTGGCTCTTTCAGCCACGCCATTTTGTTGGGGACTGTATGACACAGTGGTTTGATGACGAATACCTCTTTCTTGCAAAAACTTGCTGAACTGAGAGTTGACAAATTCCCTCCCATTGTCGCTACGGATTGTTTTTATTTGGCGGCCTGTCTGCTTCTCCGCGGTCGCAGAAAAAATTTTAAATATTTCAAAAGCTTCTGATTTGTTTTTCAAAAAATATACCCACGTATAACGTGAATAATCATCTATGAAGGTGATGAAATAAGAGGCTCCACCAACTGAGTTAATGCCCATCGGCCCGCACATGTCTGTATGCACTAACTCTAATACATGTTTCGTATACACAGTGCCATAATGCTAGCCATACACACAGCAATTTTTTATACAACCTGAGCAAGTTGCGCTCGAAATTGCAACGTGTTTGGGACTGTTGTATGAAGTTGTGCATGGGTTGTACGAAAAATCAAAAACTTTTCATTTTTTGGCAAGTTGTACAGCTTCGTTGCATCGTTTGGGGGCATGTTGTTCAACATTTCATTTTATGAGAATTCTTGAAGTGAACACATCAAATTAAAATAATTAAAAATAAGCGAATTCAACACAAAAAACATAAATATTTGTAGAATAAATAACACAAAATGCAAAGCTAGCAGGAACCACTTTTTTGCAATTTTTTTCCTTTCAATTAATCGTGCTTTTGCAGTACGTTCTTCTTCTTCCCACAAGCGCAATATTATTCTATTCCACCTTCACTCAAAGTAATTTTTTACAAAATGAGATTGTACAACAAGGTTGTACAATAAATTGCACTGTATGTAGGCAAAGAGTCCAACTCGATTGCAACCGAGTTGGGTCAACGGTCGCACCGTGTATGGCTACGGTAACAACCATATGGCTTTCCATGAATTTTGCACACAGCGCATGTAACACAGTCAATATTTTTCGGAACATTCATTTTAAACCCATTCACCATATTTTCTTTAGATAATTTGCTCATATCATTTGTGTTTATGTGGCCGAACCTTCCATGCCAAGCATTCACTTCGTCACTAACAGAATTTACGCTTTCTGAAACTTTGTCACCTAATACTTGTGCAACGTAAATTCCATTTTCCAGCTCAGCTGTTAAAATTTTCTTATTTTTGCTTACTACATCCGCGCGATTTTCTTCAAATTTTACCAAATACCCACATTCAGTCATTTTCCCAATGGATAAAAAGTTTGAGTGCAATTCCGGCACATACCAAACATCACTCAAAATTATTGTTGTAAACTGAGTTCTTAATTTAATTGTTCCTTTTCCAGTCGCATAAATAAATGCACCTGATGCTAATATTATTTTATGTTTAATGCGAATGAGAGAACAAAACGAATTGACATCTTTGCACATGTGGGACGTTGCTCCGCTGTCGATAATCCATGTACCGCTTAAGCTTTCCTCTCTCTCAAAAAGCGACCAAGCTTTTCGTCTACGAACGAATTATTACCTGAAAAAGAACACTGTGAGCGTATGTGACCTTTTTTCCCACACCGGTAACACTTTACATTGCTGAACTTATTTTTTTCGTTATTATTTCTTTTTCCACCTTGTTTCGTTTTTATTAGGCCCGTCACATAGCATACGTCAATCCGTCTACGTCGACGTATGTGACTGACAGCTCAGTAAACTGTGGGCATTTAAATGCACATCGGTACAAGTACGACGAATCCGTCGCCGCAACGTACCAAAGTTGCCCAACACTCAACTTTTGGCATACGTCAATCCGTCGCTATGTCAGCTGATTGCTTTTGATTGTTAACCTTTAGCTACTCTTGAATTTTACTTTTTTTGCAATTTGCTTTTCGAGTTTTTTCTCATTTGTAAAACATTCCTCCATAAAACCAAAATGGTCAATAATTATCAGGAGATGTGAAGTTACTGAAAACTGAATTTCAAGAGGGCAATTTAAAAGAGAAATTACAAAATATTCTAAAGAGTTAAATTTTCGCCACCACCTCTGTAGTTAAAGGTTAATCAAACAGCTGATTTATGTATATCCGTCAACGTTTCCTATGTGGCGACCTCTCCGTCAAGTACGTGAGCTGTCAGTCACATACGTCGACGTAGACGGATTGACGTATGCTATGTGTCGGGGCTATATATCGGTACTCATTCCAGCGCCTCTGCCGCCTTCACAGCTTGTAGTTTTAGAGCCTATACACACTTGCGACTCAATCGATTTAGTCGAATGTTGATTTGCATGGGAATGTATGGAAGCATTCACACTACATTCAATTAGTCGTACAACTGAAACAGTTGGATATGCAGCCCAATTTCATTCCAACTGAAACAGTTGGACAACTGCTTGATCAGCAAGGCGCCCTTCTACGTATTCACACTAGAGACAATTTAGTCGAACGACTACAACAACAACAGTGATATTCGTAGTGGAAAGAGTTGCCATGCTGACAGCACTACTTTTATTTCACTTTTGGTAAATTGCAGAGATTGAATATTTCAATTAATATTTTCAAAATGTTAAAAAAAAAAACAAAAGGTATTAACTAGAATTATCTAACTAAGGATATTTACTTCCGTTTTCATGTGTTTCTTGATATTGTTGTTCTCTTCAAATATGTCATTAATCGCATTTTAAAATAGAAATAATGAAAATGAAATTGCGTGGAAATTATTAAGGGTCTTCATCTAAAGTGATAAACTGCTGGTAAATGGGGTAAACTGATAAAATAATAATTGTGATAAATTATCTGTCAAAATTTGTATGAAAATATTTTTAAGCAAAGTTTATCACTTTACCGAACGATTTTCTTGCGTAAATTTATAAATTTCGGTAAAATTTAAGTCGGACACATTGTCAGTTTTACTTTTTCAATTCAAAAGAGGAAATTGTGCTCTCTTTCGGCATTTTAGTACGAATTATTAAAATAATTTTTACAAAAATGTGATGCATTTTTTGTTTATTTTATTGGGTTTTTTATTTATTAATCAAGTTGACATTGACAGCTGACAAGAGTTTAAACAATTATTTACCAAGGTGCGTTCATGTAAAAATGCGGATAAACTGATAAATTTTAACAATTTAATACTTTATCACTTTAGATGAAGACCACTATTAATGGCTAATTTTTACTATTTTTCCGTTTCTTGGACTTCTGTTCGTTTCGTTCTTTATGAGCGTAATTCCTTCCGTTTTTCTCTTTTCATTTACTTGACAGCTAGTTGCTAGTTTAATAAGAAAGAAAGCTAAACAATGTATGCACTTTTTGTTTATTTTATTATTTTTTATTTATTAATCAAGTTGACAGATGACAAGAAGGTGCTTTCATGTAAGAATGTAGATAAAGTGATAAAAGCAATTTAATAATTCATCACTTTATACGAAGACCACTAATGTAAAATTTGCTGTGTAAAATGTGAACATTGGCAACACTATGTCATTGTCAATCACCCGACTATTTAGTCTCAAGTGTGAATAGCTGCCACCGATTCGACTAAATAGTTGGCGTAGTGTGAATACAACAGCCCAATTCGACCAAATCGATTGAGTCGCAAGTGTGTATAGGCTCTTACTGTTGCCGGTATCGCTGCTATCACCTCTGCCGCTGTTGACGTTTCTGATACTTGTAGCTCCAACCAGGGATGCCACTTTTGGGCTTTTCCTGCCAAAACTGGTAGGTTTTAATCCTTTTGGTAGGTTGGTAGGACGATTAAATTTTGGTAGGTTTTTGCATTCATTCAACTAACATCACTGATTTGGTACATTTGGTCACTTTGCCACAACACTGTTGAGAAAACGTGTCTTCTCAGTAGAGTTTTGTCATAAAATAGAAACGTTTTCTTTGAGCTTCATATAAACTTGCCCCCACAGACACAACTGGAGGAAATTGAAAACAGAAAAGCATCTGACATTTTATGCTATATGAAGCAAACAAGGTGGTTCGTCTACATGGTGTGTAATAAAGAGCTCCATGTGGTATCACAACAGACCATCAGGCCTACCTAGGTAGTAAATGTGTTTGTTCTACCAAGTGGAAACAATGTCCGCTGTTTCCCTCTATAAATCTTCTTACGTTTCCTTCAGGATCAGTTGCTTGCCCTCATTATTCCTCAAATGTTATTCCACAAAAAGTGAATCCTGATTTCCTCCGCGCTGGACGAGCGGTGGCAGCCACTAATACCCAATCCAACCTTGTCCGAATATCATTTAACGCCAACTCAAGATTTTGTTTATCTGGAAACTGCTGCTTCCTCCTCTTTTCCTACACATTTTTATCACTCATTCTAAAATTAAGTGAAATTTGTACAAATAATAAAATACTAAAGTTTAAAAAAAAAAAATAAATAAAATAAAGTTTTTTTTTTTATTTTAAGCGGTGTCCGGTTACTGCAGGGTGGTCGGTTACTGGCACAGTCAACCTAAATGTCTCTACTTTCGATTGCCACCACAAAACTCTCCATTTCGTCTGGCAACGAGCAAAGTAATAAAACTGATAAAAAATCGTTTTCCATGGATATTCCGACTTCTTTTAAGTCATCCACAATGCAGCAAAATTCCTTCAGCTGTGCTGAAAATTTTGCACCGCTCCCGAATTTGAAGCGAATTAACCTTTTAAAAAGATTCACCTTCCTGGCAGCCGTGTATGATTTGTAGAGTGCACTCAATGGCATATGCTAGACTGTCAATATGAATCGCGATATTTGAATCGCGATTCATATTCATGGTTTGATGGATCGCAAACTGGTGCTACACGTTCAATATGAATATTGCGATATTTTTCTCGCTCTGAGATTCAAAATATTTTACTTCCGACCTTTTCCCACTTTCACTTTCAATTCGTTTATTGCAATATTGCGATCCAGATCACAGATTTCAAAATTTCTAAAAAGACATGCATTTTCATGGATCGCAAAATTTTCATGCTATACAGTCAATCCGTATTGTCAATATTGCGATCCGGATCGCGGATTTCAAAATTTCTAAAAATACATGCATTTTGATGGATCGCAAAATTTTCATGCTACACAGTCAATCCATATTGTCAATATTGCGATCCGGATCGCGGATCGCAAAATTTCTAAAAATTCGCGATCCAGGATCGCGATCCATCAATACTCGATGCTACACTGTCAATATGAATCGCGATCCACGGATTTCATCAATATATATTGACAGTGTAGCATATGCCAATGTCTCCCAAGCACTTTTTGCCGTGACGCAATTTTTGATATGGATTAACTCACTTGGCTTGACACTCAACGTTATATAGGCCCGTCACATAGCATACGTCAATCCGTCTACGTCGACGTATGTGACTGACAGCTCACGTACTTGACGGAGAGGTCGCCACATAGGAAACGTTGGCGGATATACACAAATCAGCTGTTTGATTAACCTTTAACTACAGAGGTGGTGGCAAAAATTTAACTCTTTAGAATATTTTGTAATTTCTCTTTTAAGTTGCCCTCTTGAAATTCAGTTTTCAGTAACTTCACATCTCCTGATAATTCTTGACCTTTTTGTTTTATGGAGGAATGTTATACAAATGAGAAAAAACTCGAAAAGCAAATTGCAAAAAAAGTGAAATTCAAGAGTAGCTAAAGGTTAACAATCAAAAGCAATCAGCTGACATAGCGACGGATTGACGTATACCAAAAGTTGACTTTTGGGCAACTTCGGTACGTTGCGGCGACGGATCCGTCGTACGTGTGACGACGTACGTTTAAATGCCGACATTTTACTGAGCTGTCAGTCACATACGTCGACGTAGACGGATTGACGTATGCTATGTGTCGGGGCTAATAGTCGTAAGAGCTTTGCTATCGCTGACCAACCACGCTGCCTTTTCCGTGTCCTTTTGAGGAGGATCTCCCATTACCGCATGCCACAAGTCCAAGGTGATGAGAAGGCTTTTAACCTGCACACACCAAGTTGTGTAATTGTCGCCACTTAACTTTTCGATGTTAGCTAACACATTTTCCATTGCACCGAAAAATATTTTTATACCGCCTGATCAAAAACCGATATTTTTATACCGCTTGATCAAAAACCGAACAATTTAATTTAAAATTTTTATTTTTTATATTATCCCGACAATGAACTCCAGATTAACATCTGGGCCCATAACCATTTGACAGATAATTTGCGCAGCGAATAAAAACGCGTGACCGTTCTGGTTGAGTTATTTATTTCAAGTAACTATTCTGCAAAAATCGAATGATCTTTTTGTCTATATTTGATGAACAATAAGTATATAAGTAATGCATGTAAAACTAAGTACATAATAATAGAGAGAAATTCAGTATTGGTTTGCAGAGTTGTATTCGCAATTCAACAATTTCCTTTTTGTTAAAAAAAAAATAATAATAATTTGCGTTGTGTCATGAACACCAAATGTTCAAAAAAATTGTGTATAAACCAAAATTCCAAATGACATTTATGTTTCAAAATTGTTTCATGTTATATCAACCAACGTTTAGTGTTAAATATGCTTATTGTTGTTTTAACATTTGTTTTCATGTTGTATTAACCAGGGTTCGGATTTGCCTCATTTTGGCTCCACACTCACACATGCCGCACTCATGAGGATCCTGTGAGTGTGCAAACAACGGAGGCCACACAATAGCGTGAGCGCTCCGCATGAGTGGCAACAGAGTGCGCAGCCAATAGGAGGCAAACAAGAAGCGTTGGCTCTCCTCCGCTGCGCCTCCATATTTTACTCCTGAGTGAGTGAGGATGAGCGAGGCCTCACAGCTTGGCGATGAAGCAGCCAAACGTCTGTAGTGTGTAGTAAGCAGCAGCATGAATGCTACAAATTTGTTTAATAGCGCCAGTGTATTATATTATTATTACACTTAAGCTACTGTTCCATATGAACACAGATATACATACATATACTGTGAGTTATGTTTCTATTATGAAGTAATAAATATTTAAAAAATTTTAAAAAATTTTTTCTTTTTATGTTGTATGCAAATAAAGAAACGCCCCATAACGCGGCATAAGGTGGATGCGAAAAGTGTTTTTTTCCTTCGCACTGGCACACATTAGACCAAAATAGCCTATATAAAGATTGCATAAATATTTCGTTTGTGCAAAAAAAATATGATTCTAATGACGAATAAATAGTTTTTTGCGTTAATCACATGATAAATAAAATTTAACAAGTAGGTAGGTAGGTACCTACATACATATGTACATATGTATGTAGGTACAACGAATAATGCACATTCTTGAAAATAATTTTCCTTTTACCTACCTACCTATATACGTACATATGTAAATATGTATTCGTAATTGCATCTGGTGAATTAAATACATATTTATATATGTATCTATCTACACATGTACATAGATGAAAAACAACAAAAAACAAGTTTAGGTAGAAAGATGGATTTTACATACCTACTCAATCGCCTGAAACGGGCATAAATATGAAAAAAAAGGCAAAAAACAAACCCACATGCTATTTAGCAGAAAACCCATGGCACTAAATTGCACACTGCAATATACATATGTATATGTATGTATGCATTTTTATGCAGCGTCATTACGCATTCCTCACTCACACGCTCCCACACATTACACCGTGAGAAGAGGAAACCTACGGCGGCTCACTCCACACGCAGCGTGAGCGGCTCCTTCGAACCTCACTCCAACAAAAGGAGTGGAGAAACAAAAAAAAACACTCACTCCGCGTTCTAGAGGAGTGTGAAACGCAAACGGCCACTCCACAGCACGCCGTGAGGAGTTTCCTCACTCACTCACTCATACTCGGAGTTTCTTCCTACCCTGGTATTAACACTAGAATTGGAACGTCCTTTTTTTACATCTTTTTTAGTTTATATTAACACTATCATCTTGTTAAAAAAAAACCAAACCAAATTCCAAATGACATGTAGGAATAAAATTTTTAATTTGAATCATCTTGTATATTTTAAAATTGCTTCATGTTGTATCAACAATAACATTTGGTTGAATTTACCAAATTTTCAGATGACATTTACAAAGCCAAAATCATGTTTCAAACATCGTGTAATTTGAAAAAATTGTTGCTCTTCTACGTGTAAAGATCGACCGTGTTAATTTTACATGAATCGTGTTGATGTTCCTTTTCTGGGTGTAACAAAAATTTGTTGAAATTTTGTCGACCGGTGTAATTTTACCTAACAAATTGTAACTTTTAGCTTTCTAGGAAATCGTTGCAACTTTTTTTTTCTAAGTTCTTGATATTTTCACCATACAATAGCCGTATTCGATTGGGCAAGAGTTAGAGACTTGCGAAAAAAACAACCACTGGTATAAAAACAAGAGAAAATTAAACAACCGTTCGTTAAAGTAAAGGAATTGGAAAAAAGTTGTGTTTATTTGATGAAATTTCTTCAACTTTTTATCGATAGATGTCTCCCTTATCTTCGAACACCGTTCGTTAAAGTACGTACAAAGAACGTAAATTGTACAATATACGTTCTTTGGTACGGAATTGGAAAACATTTTCTAATGAACGGTATTGCGTTGAATTCGAAGATAGGGGAGACATCTATTGACAAAAATTTGAAACCATTTCACTTATTGACAATAGAAAAAATTGGCATAATCAGTAAAGATAATTGGCATAATCAGTAAAGATCAGTTTAATGAGTAGCTGGCATACTCTCTAAAGGTCTCTTAAAGTCTCTAACATTTTGTATGGAAACTGTCAGCCAAGAGAGCAGAAGCGAGTATAAGCGAGCAGAGAAATGCCCAATAAAACACTCCTAATAACATAGATTACATCTTTTGTCATAATATATGTATATAATTGTATGTATATACGTGTACCTATTATATGTCGTTGGAATCATGGGCTTACGGCGAGTCCATTGATACCAAATTTACTCTAGTTGGGCTAACGGTCTCTTTGTAGTTTCGAATAGCCTTATATTTTTGTCGTAAATCTCTCTTTTTGAGAGTTTAACTCGAAAAACAAAATTTATATTTTTTTTTTGATTTTTTAGAAAACTTCTAAGTATACAGTCAGATAGACCAAATAATTCTAGCCTAACAAAGTGTAACTTTTAGCTTTCGTTTTAATTTTTGGCAGTTTTTTTTCTAAGAAGTGCTTGATATTTTCATCATACAATAACATAAATTACATTTTTGGTCATAATATATGTATATAATTGTATGTATATACATGTATTATATGTCGTTGGAATCTAGGACTTACGACGAGTCCACTGATACCAAATTTACCCTAGTTGGGCGAACGGTCTCTTTGTAATTTCAAATTGCCTTTTATTTTTGCCGGAAAAAATAAAAGTCACATTTTAACTGTTATTATTTGACTGAAAAAATAAGTCAACTTTTAACAGTTAATATCGGACTTT
>OY482671.1:75193340-75195840 GCA_960531455.1 Urophora cardui | reverse complement strand
TAATAATAATAATAATAATAATAATAATAATAATAATAATTATAATAATAATAATAATAATAATAATAATAATAATAATAATAATAATAATAATAATAATAATAATAATAATAATAATATAATAATAATAATAATAATAATAATAATAATAATAATAATAATAATAATAATAATAATAATAATAATAATATAATAATAATAATAATAATAATAATAATAATAATAATAATAATAATATAATAATAATAATAATAATAATAATAATAATTAATAATAATAATAATAATAATAATAATAATAATAATAATAATAATAATAATAACACAGTGCTACAAAATCAGAAAAAAAAAAATATGCAGGGGGCTCTCACATGGTTTTTTGGTTTCATCATGGCCCATAAATCACTACCTCATTTGCGGTTTTTCCCCATCACTTCGTTTTTAAATTTTTTGAGTAAAAATATAATACAACTCTGAAATTATTGAAATTACAACTTCGAGATGCTATAGCTTTCTTGTTTCTTGATCGAATTCAATTTTTTTTCTTTTATTTGAAAGATGCTACCTTTACCTTTCAAACAAGCAAAATAGTTTGCAAATCGACCTAAAAATTACAAATTTTTGGTCTTTTATTCCAAAAAAAAAATAAAATTTTTCTAAAAATATTGGTTTTCGGCACATTTTTATTGGATTTTGAAGTTACAAACAATGGGGTTTAAACCTTTATAACAAAATACATAAAATCAGCTTTTCAAAAAGCAAAAGTAAATTAAAATTGATTCAAAATTACGGTAGTAGTGCTTCATAAAGTGAGTAGGCCTTGTTTTTTTTTTTTTTATGCCTTTCATGAGAATGAAATGGTATTATAACTTTGTGGCAAAAAATTTTTGTCGAAAGTACCAGAAGGAAGCGTGGGGGACCCGCCAAAATATATACCGATATGATCAGAATCACGAGCTGAGTCGATTAAGCCATGTCCGTCTGTCCGTCCGTCCGTCTGTGTGAACGCAAACTAGTCCTCAGTTTTTGAGATATCTGAATGAAATTTGGAATACGGGTAGGTTGTTATATGCAGCTAATCATTTGTCGGAATCGGCCGAATCGGACCACTATAACATATAGAAAAAAACCGATTATTCAGATATACATATATGAAAATTTTGGGGTGTAATTTCTGCATAGCTTCCCCATTTAAACAGCTAAAGACATGAAACTTTGAAGTATTTGTACCCATATTGCTTAAACAAGGTTATCGAATATTGTCAAGATCGGACCACTATAACATATAGTTCCCCTACAACCGATTGTTCAGATATGGACATTTTGGGGTATAACTTCTCAATTTTAACAGATAATGACATGAAACTTTGAAGTATTTTTACCGATATCGGCCCAAATAGAGTTACCGAAAATTGTCAAGATCGGACCATTGTAACATATAGCTCCCATACAACCGATTGTTCAGATGTACACATTTTGTCGTATAACTCCTCCATTTAAATAGCTCAGACACATTTTTTCTAATAACTCCTTCCATAAATAACCCACACAATTGAAATTATAAATTATACGTACTAAATCAGGCTATGTACATACATGCATAGGTAACTTTTCATTTCCCCACTCATGAAAGGTAAGAAGTCTTCGGTACGGCCGAAGGCAGTCGCGCTTTTACTTGTTTGGATTAACTAAGGGAATATTTTTGTATTTTTTTCACCAACTACAAACGATGTACGTGGAGCCCAATCCTTTTGTTTGTAGTGTAGGCTAATTGCTCGGATGTCCCATTCGCAGAAATAGCATGGATACTTCGTATTTCCACCCTGAATACCATTTAAATATTGAGTACCTTGAAGTCAGCTACAATTAGCCATACTGTCATATGATTCTTTAATATCGGTAGCGTAGGCCAGTGGGACTGATGGATATATGCCAGTGTTGTGTAAAAGCACAGCCTTCAAACCTTAAAAATTAAATGAAACTAGAATATGTAATTACATAATAAACATTTCAAGTGTACTTTTTGTTGAACCGTCGATGAATAGACGCCAATCTCTTGGGAAAAAATTAAAGTAGGTAAACTGACCAATTCTGACAAGTAACAAAGAGCACACTCAGATCGCTCTATACTCAGTTTTATGAAAGTTCATACCTACTTTGTATGCAAATATTAATCTATAAAAAAAAAAAACATTTTTAAAACACAAAAACAAAGGCTTACTCACTTTATGAAACACTACTACCGTAATTTTGAATCAATTTTAATTACTTTTGCTTTTTGGAAAGTTGATTTTATTTATTTTGTTATAAAGATTTAAAACCCATTGTTTGTAACTTCAAAATCCAATAAAAACGCGCAGAAAACCAATATTTTTAGAAAAATTAAATTTTTTTTTTTGAATAAAAGACCAAAAATTGGTCATTTTTAGGTCGATTTGCAAACTATTTTGCTTGTTTGAAAGGTAAAAGTAGCATCTTTCAAATAAAAGAAAAAAAATTGA